>OMKZ01036419.1:6113-32144 GCA_900302535.1 Neoniphon sammara | reverse complement strand
CGCAGGCAGCAGTGATGCCGCAGTGCTTCAGCAAGTTGAGACCTGGGGAGGGGGAGACTGTGGGAGAGGAGCAGGAGCAGGAGGAAGGGTCCCGCTGGGGGAAAGGCTTCATGGTAGAGAGGATCAGAGCCAGGCAGTCAGCCACGTCCTTGTTGGGAGCACAGGCCAGGGCTGGGGTGTGGCCTGACGAGCAGACGACACAAAGTCACGTCACAGCCTTCCAAACATGTCCTTCATGTGTAAACTAAACAAGGGGTCGTAAACCTTTTGAGTATTCTACACTACTAAGAATTTCACCACGCCTCACCTTCCTCGTCCACAGCCAGCACGGTGGCTCCTCGACTCAGCAGGGCCTGCACCACCGTAGCCAGGCCGTTACGTGCTGCAAGATGGAGCGGCCTGGAGGAGACAAGGGAGAGTTTGAGAGATGGTCGGCACAATCACTATAAACAGACAAATGTGCCTTTCTACCATTTCTTTATCACTTCTATAAATAGATAAATAATACCATAAAATTTGCAAATGGAGCGTCCGGATACCAGAGAGGATTATGAATTCATATATTTTATAGTCTACAGCACTATCAAAATGACTAAAATACCGCAGTATATTTCCAAAAACAGATGTTGTATGCAGCAGAACACAGTGAGACGCTTATTTGTGTGGACACAGGCAATGGCATGAAACCCCTGAACTTTAATTCACTTTTGCTGCTCCAGTTGTTTTGTGTGTCACTTCATTTTGATGCCTGTCTACAAGATTAATGCCAGCTATGTTCTGTATGGGTAGCTGACTGGTATGTCACCAATAATAAGTAACATTATTTGATAAAGTAGTTGACTGCTTTGCTTGATTATTTCAAGCATATATTCATTATTGTTATGAATTGTATGAGTATTATCTGACATCAGTTGCCCATACAGTAATATTTAAAAGCAACAAGCCTAAAAAAACAACTGTACAAATTTGAGCATCATAATATATAGACCTATATAAACTGCCAGGAAATTATAGCACTTTTTGGCACTGGGAATCTGGACCTGCATAACAATAATGACCTGCCTCTACTAATAACCTCCTTTTCTTGAGGCAGAAAAAGGTCCTGGCCATTACTGGAAGTTTTATAATATTCTATGACTAACATTCTTTGTCCCATTTTTTAGTTGTTAGGGCAAAAATGCTTCTACATTCTCACATTTGCAGTGCATTGTTGGTGGCGTTTATGAGAGTGGGATTGTGGATCTCCCCCAGGATCAGCAGGGCGCACATCTCATGAGCCTGAGGAATAAATCAAGACATTAACAAGACAAATGTGTTTTTGTCAATGGGAAGCACTGAGCATTCAAAGCAGGCTTTTATATTTCTTGATACACCAGCGGGGGATTTTACATGAAAACAATTCATAGCTGATTAATAACAAATGATCACCGCTGCAGTCATCTGTAATTTTAAGATCTTGTGAACAACACTGATGTTTACCTTGCTGCAGGCCAGGTGCAGGGCAGTGTTCCTGTTGTCGTCCAGCAGTGTCAGGTCAGCCTTGGCCCGGTGAAGAAGGATGGCTGCACAACACCAAGACAGAGACATTTATCTTCTGCAACACTGTATGGAAGTCAAGACTCTTCACTTAAGCAATAAATTAAGTATAGTAACTGTGCATAAATGCTAGCTTTGGTACAGTACCATTTTGTATAACTCGGCGCATTCAAATTTGTTTAATGCATTGATAAGTCTGATTTTATAAGCAAATTTGTCATATGTGAGGGTTGCACCTGTGGTTTCACAGCAACATTTATCATCTGATCATACCAGGACATGCTAACTGACAAGTCTGAATGCAAAAAAAAGCCAACTTTGGTCATGTTTCATTGGATCTTCAAAAGTAAGACACTGAGGTCATCATGTTCACATTTTGGATTCCTTTTCTCAGCAGAAATGCACAAACAAGAAATATGAAGAAATGGGACCGGGGGGAGCAGGAAAACATGAAAAACAATAAAGAAAAGGACCTGCATAACAGACCTATTTAAGGTTTGTGTGTAACATAGAGCTACTTGATCTCAATAGGTCCGCTCTTTAGAAACAGAACTCCCTGCATTACAAAACTGCATGCTCTCTCTTGGCAGACGTACCCACGGTGCCGCTCTGTCCCTTGTCTGCGGCAACCATCAAAGCAGAGCGCCCAGTTCTGTCCACTGCGTTGATCTCTGCCCCATGGCGAAGCACCAGCTGAAGCCCTGCCACATCCTCAGCAAACGCAGCAGCATGGAGCGGGGTCCTGCGGACACAGACAGTCCAATGATTTATGAGTACGAAGTTAAAGCTCCTGAGCTTCAGTCCTCGTTTGCTGTTATGCACCAATTATTACTGAAATGGTGGAATTAAGACTAATACCTTTTAAGATCTTTTATTTGTAAAATTAAATTCAAGACATTTTAAGACTTCAAGGACCTGCAGACACCCTGCTTTAGCGAACAAGTGTTGTTTCTGAAGGTATTCATGACAGGTTTTCATGAATCCTGACACAAAGTGTCCTTGTGCTCTGTGGCCTCACCTTCCTTTGGCATCTCTGGTGTTAATCATGTGGACCCCTGCACATTCCAGCAGCCTCTCTGCAGCACCACTGTGGCCATTCATCCTATAAGCAAGATGACTCAGCTTGTTATTAATGACTAGGGCAAAACCATTTCATAGTTCTCAAAAATGTGTGATGTTTTTTGTGAGTGTAAGCAACAACCTTTGACAGAGAAAAGCACAGAATGAGGATATTTCAAGATAGTTATACTCACAGAGCACAGTGCAGTGGGGTGAAAGGGTTTCCCTCTTCGTGGGTAAGTGTTTTATGTTCAAGTAAAACCTCCAAACAGTCTTCATGCCCTGAGAACAGGTGGACAGTCATTCAGCATAACAAACAACAGATCTTAGATTTATATCAGTTACATCAAACCAAACAAACCTTTGTAAGCAGCCCAGTGTAATGGGGTGTATTGTTTGTTGTCCAGCAGTTGATCTTGGGGGTCAGTGGCCATGGTGGCCTGTACCAGACTGGCCAGGATCTCGGTGTGGCCTCTAGATGCGGCGTAGTGCAGCGGTGTGCTACCCTGGGCGTCCCGACACAGTGCAGAAGCTTTGTGCTCCAGCAGGGCTGTCACACAGTCATCACGGCCCAACACCGCCTGGACAAACCAAAACAGGGTGATCAGACTTCACAGATGTAGCAATAAGTAAGAGTAACAGGGATTGGGAAAAATTATGACTCCAACAAATACTTGTATTTGTATTGAGTACTGGATAATGCAATAAATTTTAAAACTTTTTTTAAATTAAGAATTATTTTGGAATAGTCTATTGTTACATTAGTTTGTCATTGGTTGCTGTGTTCCGATACTTTGGTGTAGGATCACGGCTAAGTTAAATAGTGGGAATGGGTGTAAAGAAAGAATAAAGCCCTCCACTGTTTGGGATTTCTAGACCTGAACTAGAACTGAACAACAAAACTGTTCAATGTTCACTCTGCAGGAGTGACTTGTCTTGGCACCTGTCAACCACTTGCATAAAAGAGCATGAGCAACAATTAGGGGCAAAGGTCAATTATCGTTCCAGTTAACATACGGACCTTGCTTATCACCTGTTTCTCTGTAGTCTAGGAATGAGTAACTGTATTACAAATAATTAACAGAAAAATTGTGATAATTTGAATGAGACACAATCAAGTTGTGTTTTAGCAATTGTTTTACAGCAGTTTAGAATTTGGCATTTTAAGTTAGCCCTCTGACCATACATTAGCTCCATAATGTCACCACGCTCTGGCTTTGTGCTCTTATCTTCAGGTTACAGTATATGGTTGGTTTGGTTACATCATAAGGTTAGTTTGCACAAATTAAGACACTTGCCAGTTTTGAAAATAATCTGAAGTTTGGTTCATTGTGGGGGTCTAGGTTTTCTCTTTACTTTTTACACCCAAGGAAACTGGTTTCCCCGTGTGTTAGAACACGAAGATGACTACTGAGACACTCAGTATTGGATAATGTGTGTCTGCAAGTTATATACGGTGGATTATATATATATTATTCAATATTCTATATCCCATTTCTTAGATTATACAAAAATGAAAATAATCAATCAAGCTCTAGGAAGAATTCATGTAATTGTGCCTTTTCTGTTTTACAGATATGTATTTTCCTTTATGCTTCTTGATTACATATGAATACTGCAGAAATAAATACTTGTTACATCTATCGCTTGGACACTGTTGCTTTCACATTTCCACTCCTTACTATAGGCTGCACTGAGGAATTATATTTTACTCTACCGTTGCACTTACTGTAAAATCTTGATAAGAGCATCAGCTAAAAGCCTAAAAATTCAATAACAAAAATTCTTGTCTGTTTCCACCACTGATCTCATTACAAAAGGTGCACTACATGTTTATTAGGTGCTTAGGTGGAGGGGTGAGGTTGGGGGTTGAGCATGATTTGAGTGGGTGAGTGTTTTGACCCACCCCTCTGTGCAAAGCTGTGCTGCCCCTCTTGTCCTTCGCATCAGGCAAGGCACCCTTCTCCAGCAGGAGGTGGACACAGTCAGTGTGACCTCCCAAAACAGCCAGCATCAGAGGGGTCCTGACGGGAACACAAATGAGAACAAAACGTGTGTTTTCCTCATTTTATGCACACAGGAGATTAGATATTGACAATTTTTAAGCAAAACATTTACAAAGCTGAATGTAGAAGTTAAGCTAGGCTTTTCAGGGAAAGACTTATCAAATTTTACATAAAGAGAAGTACTCACTGGCCGAATGTGTCTGCGACATTGGTGAGATCCCCCTCCTCCCCGTAATCAATCATCATGAGCAAGCAATCTGTGTGACCATTGGCCGCTGGTAGTAAAGAAAGTACAAAAAGAGAGAGGAGCAAAAAATCACTTCTACAGTAACATAAACTGGACTCTATTCGGGTGGGTAGTATTTGAAAAACATCGTTTTGCACTGAGATACTGCAGCAGAGTGCAGCCTACCTGCAACATGAATTGGAGTCCACATGGAGCGGTTGTCATTGAGGAGACAGGAGGCCCCCTGAGCCAACAGGACCTCCACACAGCGGGCGTAGCCTCTCTGGGCAGCCAAGTAGAGCACAGAGCGCCCTGCAGCATCCTGCATGTCCACGTAGGCTGCAGTCTCTGTCAGCACACGCAACGCCTGCCAGTGGCCCCTATCAGCCTGGGGGCACATGGGAAGACAGTCACTACTCTGCACGCAGCAAAGATTAAGAGGCCGATTAGACTAACCAATGTCGAGCCAGATACATGGGGAGCAGTAAAAAAACAACTTACAGCAAGATGCAGTGGACTGACTGGAATACTGCTCTCTATGTCTCCTAGTGCATTAAAGGACATCTCCAGGAGCTAAAAATAAACCAGGAAGGTATGTCAGTGTGAAATGTGGTGGCTGACTGATGACTGCATACGCCCAGTTTTGAGTTTTGAGCCAATCTGAGGTGAGAAATAAGAACGCACCAGCTCCAGGTTCTGTTTGTTGCCGTGGTAAGCTGCATAGTGAACAGCACTGTAACCCTTTGAGTTGACCATCGATGGATCAGCACCATT
This sequence comes from Neoniphon sammara, assembly GCA_900302535.1. Taxonomy (NCBI): domain Eukaryota; kingdom Metazoa; phylum Chordata; class Actinopteri; order Holocentriformes; family Holocentridae; genus Neoniphon; species Neoniphon sammara. The sequence continues at coordinate 26,543 of OMKZ01036419.1, read as the reverse complement.
GTCCAAGAGATGCTCCAAGCAGCTGTTATTAAGATGATGGAGAAAACAAAATATGTAGAGAGGGGAAAACACACTGCGTCATGCTTTGTACCAATTTATAAACATTTCATAAATCACATACATTATGAGCAGATAGAGGAAAAGAGAGGAAAACAACTCACAAGTAGGACTCCTTTGCCTCATCCTCATCACTCTGATGGCTCCCAGAAAAATGACGATCGACTCTGAAAGGGTAACCAAAAATTTTGCTCATCTGACCACTAGAACCTTTCATACCCAGTTAAATATGATTTAGGACTGTTACTTTTAATCAGAGAGAATATGCTTTACTATTATGACATTCTAAAAAAAAAGTCTATTGTAGTATTTGCTATATTTTCCATTTCCAACATTTCACTTCAGTCAGGCTGTTTTTTTTTTTATATATATGAAAAAGGCAGCCAAAATCCAATTATACTGTGTAACATTTCATGGGTGACGTTGGCAGACCGACACTCCCTATCCGCAGTACCACAAGAGTCAGGGGTTGCACCTTGTTTTTCCCCAATTTCGCCAAAACAATTTCAGACCATTCTTCCACCCATTTTGGCATAATTGAGAATGATCAGAATATGGCGTGTGGTAGCGTAATAACCCTCACATTGCTGAAAGTGCTGTTTACTCGTACTTGTTGTGTATTCTAAAAAATCCTGACAACATACTGGTTTCAGCTAACCAGACACAGATTTACTCACAGTTTATTACCTGGGAGAAGTGACTGACATTAACTGTAGCCTATGTAGAAAAAGCCGATCCCACAAAGCAACCACTGTTAGTATTATGTGAGCTGCATCAGGAGTAACAGAACACATTTTCAAATAGGTATGGCAATCATCAAATTATCAGAGGAAAAAACGATCATTCAGCTGCTATGAGTGACTTGAGTAAGAACCTTGATATTCTGTGAGCATTGACATTAATGAAACTGTAAATAACTTTTTGTGTCATTATGTTTTCCTGGCTGTGTTTCAGTGTGACCGTAAGCGAACATGTGCTAAAGATACAAAAAAAGAGCGACAGTGAGACTGATAAGGACAAGGGAATAAGAATTTCTGTCCACCAATTACGTTGTGTTTCCCACAAGCTGTTAAATGTAGCTTTGACAGGGTGGTGTAGTGTCAGTATATCACGAACTGTCGTGTATTGTCAATTAAATGTCCTCACCTACATTGACATCCATCTGTCCAATGGTAACTAATGCTGAACAGTGAAATATTCCTGGCATTAGCAATGCACTTACTTTAACTTTCTCTCTGTGCTGGGCAGCTTGACACATCTCTGATAACTTAAAAACGTCCAGTTACTATTCGCAAACCCTAACACAAGCCAATTTGGACCAAACATAGAATTTAAATTTCATTTTTATCAATCAATTTTTTTCCCAACGATGTGAAACTGTGGTGGCAGAAATTAAAACGTGGTGGGCTGACACGCTTTAATACATTAATGGTAGAGGGTGCAGAGGCTGGTAAAATCCAAAAGTAGCCAGCTACTTTGACACTTTGATTTTCTGATTTTGAGGAAAGTCTAGAGAAAGAGAGCACAAAGAGAGGGAGAACATCAGTGCTCCAACCTGCAGAAGGCTTGTGAGGCGGCAGAGTAGTGCAGGGGAGTACAGCCTGTCTGGTCAGGCTCGTTGACCTCAGCGCCAGCGCTCACCAGGGTCACAGTGCACTGGTACCTCCCATTAGCAGCCGCATAGTGCAACGGTGTCCTGTGGGGGACAAACAAGGGGATGGGAGACAGCGTAACTTAAAATCTCAGACCCACAACAGTATTTCTTTTATGAAGTGCACTGATTTTTTTTCATCAGCTGGACAGAGTGGTCTTTTGTCAATTAAGCTTCAGTAGGCTTTCCAGCCAAATGAAAAATACAAAGGTTTATCTGATAATGTTCATTTATTAAAAGGTGGCAGAAAACTCACCTTCCCATTTTGTCTCTCTTATTCAAGTCAGTACCACTACTTAAGAGCAAGTTCAGACATTCAACATTTCTGTAAGGAAAGACAGCCAAGAGAAAGAAATTAAATTGGAGTCAAAGAAACAGCAGTTCCAGGAAGGAGAAATCATGTGATGGTGAAGCACTTGTTTGTCAGTTTAATAGCTCAGTTCCAGAGGAGACTGTGTGGCTTACCCTCCAGAGGCAGCAGCGTGTAGACAGGTCCTCCCAAAGTTGTCAGGGGTGTTTATGTCAAACCCAGCCGATAGTACATGCTCCTTACTCATAGATGAAACTATACTATATAGCTGACCTGCAGGAGAGTGAAGAAACAACTGGTGGTGATGGCCATGTCAAAATGCATATAAACATGGAGACTGAAGATCAGACAAATTAGTGTTTGCTCACATAAATGGCAGACAAACAAACCTGAGGAGAGTAACTTGCGACAACAGTCTGAAAACCCGTAGAGCACAGCTAAGTGCAAGGGGAACATTCCGTGGATCCCACGTCTGGACCGGCGAGACAGACACATAAACACAATGTCAGAGATGTTTCCCATAGGATGCAAGTAGAACAAATTTGTGCAGCATTTGTGTTTACACCAGGTTTGACTTTCTGATGTGCACATCTGCTTAGCACAGAGCTAGAAAACAAATCCACGTGGAAACTGTGTTGTAAAATAGCTTGATTGTGAACTGAAGAACACAAAATAAGAAAATGTTGAAGCAAAGTTTGAAACATGTGTGCAGTTAACAGAGTATAACTATGTTTTGAACTTTGTTAGCCAGTAAAAAAAAAATGTATACAACTGCAACTTAGCTAAAAATATTATTATACCTACATACACCTTATATCTAAATAAAACTACTTAACCCCGATAATCTAATTTGACCAATTAGCAATTTAGACAGACATTATTCACAACAGAACCACTTATGTAAGCCGGGCAAACAGTTTCAGTTGTGCATTTGACTATACTGACTGATCAATATAAGCTATGACTTGAAGCACACTAAAGTGATGCTAAAGTGATGATTTACATCCTGCGTGAAATGGCTTTGAGAAACCAAGTAGTTAACTTGTCAATAACAAAGAGCAGAGACCCGCTTACAGCCAAATGTCCTATATAGCATGAGATTAAAATCTAAATGGCTCATTTCATGAGTTACTGCACTTTAATGTGCTTTTATAACCTCACAACACCACTACATTCATCAGCAGAGCCACTTCAGGCATTTCCTTCTACCTGGCCGTGTCTGCTCCGTTGGTCATCAGAGTGCTGATCAGCAGTTCATGGCCGTACTTAGCAGCAACGTGGAGAGGAGTATTGCCATACTTATCCACACAATCAATCTCCCCACCTGATGGAAAGTAAGGGCGGGTAAGTGAATCAAAGAGCCATTAGGAGGAGACAAGCCTGCAGTAACATATTTTTACAAGTCGGTCAGACGGTATTGTGATGGTTACCATTTTGGATGAGGATCTGAGAGCGTGTGAAGCGTCCATGAATGGCTGCCATGTGCAGGGGGCTCTTCCCTTCTTTACTCTGAAGACAGTAAAAAAATAAAACCACAATATAAAATCATAACATTTCTTCTCACATGGCAGTACAGAGATCATAAACATAAAATTACATTCCACTGCATAATGACTCAGATGTTTCAAGAGAGCTGCAGGAAACTACAAAACAGGGTGAAAAGTCTAACAACCTAGCCAAAGCAAAGCAAGTCAGCATTTAAAATCAGTGATTACACTTTTTGCACTTGCATGGCCAAATTGATAATCCCAATAATTTTGCCAAATATTGTCATCTCAAATGCATCTTGTTTTAGGAAATATTTATCTTTGGGACTTTTACATTACATTTTTTGATGCAGTATTTCTCAAAGTAGCAGCAGTCTTGTTTTCATTCGTTCTCTGTGTTGCTGTGATCCTTACTTACACTATTGCAACAGATAGTGCAAGGGTGAAGCAGTAGATCTCACTTTGAACGACTTCCATCTTCACTGAACATGCCTTTATGCAAATTAGACTGCTTTTCTTTTCTGGCTGAGTCAGTGAGTGAATCTCACACTCAAACCAATACCTTTATTTATCTGCAAAGCTTATCTGATTTAGGCAAAACAATATCATATTAAATATCTCAGTAAGCTATGAACAGCGGCATGAGATTTGCACATCTTTAGATGAAGCAAAAATGACTTCGCTTATCAGGTTCATGTGTTTCGCACGTAACTAGTATGGTCATATTGTAATTTTAGACAGTTGTACACATGTGAGATGAATTGCCTGGCCCTGCACCTTTCCACTTTAACAGACAAAGATTTTTATACACTGAAACGACGTGCAGCATCTATATTCGCTCTTTATTATATGTGATTCATATAATTACTACTTTATTACTTTAGGGCACAGCTACAACCCCAATGCAAATTTTCCACAGCATCTGCACCTGTTTGTGGTCTGGTTTAAAATCAAATTATATTAAAATGACCTTTGCCTATTATAACGACCTAAAGGAGTTAACATAAAATTGCACTGTAAATTCATCTATGGTTAATTACACAGCCCTAACAAAGATGAGTGTAAACATGTTTCCATTTGGGACGCTTCAGCCCATTCCATACCTGCTGGTTGACATCTGCCCCATTGTTGACCAGCAGCTCCAGGCAGAGGGCACCGTTGGTGGAGACGGCGGCCAGGTGCAGAGGGGTGTAGCCACTCTTGTTGGGCTGGTTAACATTTGCCCCATGGTTCACCAGTTCGGTAGCCACAGCCTCCTGCCCCATGTAACAGGCCACGTGAAGCGCAGTGTTTCCAAAGCCATTGGGCTCATCGATCTGTCACAGCAAAACACAAATTATAACGGGACACAAGATCGGACTTAGTGAAGAGTCAGAAAGGAAGAATTTCTGGAACGCTGCAATACAGTGTCATCTGATCGGAGTCCATGATTGAAGCACTACATTACAAAAGCACATTACAAAGGTTTAGGCATTCAAAAAGGTAAAAATAAGAAAATGTGGCAGCCTTCTTCATATCAATATGAGTGCTCTTCACAAAATGACTTCCACATCACTCACCTCTGCCCCCAGCCTCAGCAGGTACTTCACAATCTCGATGTGACCACTCGCAGCAGCGGCGTGGAGAGGCGTGTAGCCCTGCTTATCCTTGCAGCTCTTGTCAGCACTGCGAGACACCAGCAACTTCACTACCTCCACATGCCCTACAGGATCAGCAAGAATGGGAGAAATTCCTTCAATGCTGGGACCCTATTAAAACAAAGCTCTTTACCACTGTGGAGTCTGGAGACTGGTACAGTGGGATTCACACTCCATAATATTTCAACACAAGGATATGTTATTGCATGTCACTCAAACAGGACTTGAGTAATAAACAAGAGCTTTAAATGCAATTTCAGTGAGAATCCTATTGTGCTGGCAGAATTTGCAGGGAGCTGAAACCTGCTTACCCAAGTAGGCTGCACAATGAATAGGCTGTCTCTCCTTCTTATCGATGGCACTCAGGTTGGCCCCTTTGTTCAGCAGCAGCTTCACCATCTGTAACAAACAAGATTTTAACCATTTTTTATTTTGCAAAATAAATCATGGTATGCATTAATTCAACTATTTCAGAGAAAGTTGTAAATGTCTCTGAATAATAATAAAAATGTTGTTTCTCCCTATTTGAGAAAGAAAATAAAACATCTCAAGACAGACCAAAAAACTGCACTGTGCTCATTCTTACCTCCTGGAACCCGCTCTGAGCAGCATGGTGCAGGGCAGTTCTGCCGGTGCGATCTGCCATGTTCAGGTTGCTCAGCTGGGCTAGCAGGGCCTCTGCGCAGCGCGTGGCACGGTTGGCAGCAGCCACGTGCAGTGGCGTCTGCCAGAACTTGTCTCGTGCATTCGCCTCTGCTCCGCGCCGCAGCAGCAGACCCACTGCCCTCTGGGGAAGGAAAAAGCAATCAAAAGGGCTTGTAAGGATATTTTACATCTGTGGTTTGCTATATTTCTTGCGGTGCAGCGTTTTGGTACATGCATCCAAATGAAATCAATAACTCACTATATACAAACAGATAACAGATTCATATAGAGGAGTTATCTGACCGAGCCATCATTAGACTCTTTGAAAAGCACAGGGAGATTAGTAGCATTTACAGCTTACTTCATTCCGGGAAGCAGCCGCCCTGTGCAATGGAGTCAACCACACATGGTCTTTAGCATTTACACTGGCACCTGTCAGACAAACAAATCGGGCATGTTAGAAGGTTACAAGGACCCCTCATAATGTCAAAAGGCATACTGCTTTACACTGAAATGACAATGAGAGGATGATCTGCTGGGGCAGTGAAAATGGAAGAGGAGCCCACCACATATGTTTAAGTCACAAATAGGAGGCTGAATCCATCACACATCACACAACCTAATAAAGACAGCTTAACGTGTAGCTCCATCACCTGATTCGATGAGGAGGTCCATTATATGGACGTCTCCCACACAGGCAGCAGCATGAAGCGGCGTACGGCGCTCTTGGTCCTGTGGAATACAGATACGTAGGATCAGTCAACAGTGACATGTCATTTGCATATTCTACCGACGTTACAAGGTCCAACCCGCTAATGATGTTTGCTAATTTTGCAATGTAGAAGCGCTTCGTACATACCAGTGCATTGACATCCTCCTTTTTGTGCAATAATAATTGGACTTCTTCAGCATTACGATTGAAGATGGCCTGGACCAGAGGAGGCTGCAATACAGAAACGTTTGTTAACGTTACCCTAACGTTGCATGAAATGCTCTCCGAAGCGAGGGCTCAGATTTTACTTACAGCTGAACGGCGTCCATTTTTTATACATTGACTATAGATACAAACAAATGTTTATATTTCGTGCGTTACTGTGGGTAAATACGATGCTTGTTTCCTTCCAGTAAATAGACTGGGCCCTAGCTGAGGCCTACACTAGGGCCCTTGTCTTGCTGTTAGCTGGCTAACGTCGTTAGCTAGTCAAATGGTTCTGGCTAAATCTGGCCCTGACCCAGACCAAGGCCTAAACATGAACAGGATCTAGACATAACGTTTAGCACGCTACCACCGTCGATGGCGCTGGATACCGCATCTGTGACTGAGGTATATAAATGCTAACCACGCTTAAAAAATAATAATAATAACATATTGGCTGGTAAAAAAAAATAAAACGTTGTACGAAAAAATACGCTGCGCACAAGAGCAGTCTGCCAGCAAATAGACTACGCCACAGCACAGACACGGAGCGCTTTCTTTCAACCCACCTGGTCTGTAATGTTGAGTACTCCCATCTCCCAAACTCAGCCAGGACGGAGCTCCTTCATGAGGATAAAAATGCGAGGTATATTGCGGTGCGCTACTGTATCCACTTTTTCAGACTACACCCATAATTGGTTGCAAACAGAATTGCGGGCTGGATCTGTCACTGTTGTTGTCCGTATCCAATGTCTGGTCTGACGATGCAGGCTACGAGTTTACTGGTCCGCCTACAGGCGTGGCGGTCTGTTTTCGCCTTGTCCTGTGCAATAGCGTCACCGTGTGGTAAAACAAGAAAACTGAACAAAGTCAAATTTCCTAAACGTATAGTGTATGCCGCGTTTAGGTGCTGTTGAAAATATTAAAAAATCCTCGCACATAAACGGCCAAAATCCCCGTCCAGCTCTGGCTCATTCATGTCTGCTCCGGTACGCAGCAGGTGATTTAATAGCCTATTTAATAGCCTGTTATATGCTGAAGTAACCTAATATTTATTCTTTGACCTTATTTCGATGGAATTCAATATAGGTCAAGTCACTGTCAGTAACACACACTGTGTGTGTGTTACTGTCTGCATTATATATATATACCCTATCAATATATATGGAGAGAGAGAGAGAGAGAGAGAGAGAGAGAGAGAGAGATTGAGATTACATTCTATTTTTGTGCAATTTTGTTGGGACCTCTCCAATGAGAACTGACCTGTCCGTGAGTTGGAAGCCTCTTGTTTAAAGTGTGAAAATACTTAGAGTCCATAATAATAACAAGAAATATTTCATGGTTAGATAAAAATTCAAACATGAGTATGTTATGAAAAGCATTTGTGTTAGCTTACAGTGTTTATCCTCCAACACGGTAGGAGGCACCATTTCACCAAGGGAACCAGGGAATCCTCCTCGCCAAGACCAACTGACCGAAGAAAGGAACAGTTTGTCCCTCATAGCACCACCGGCGTTTTATGTAGCAGCCGAAGGTCGATCACACCTGGCCGTCGTCTGACAACACCCAAGAGAAAAAATTGTAAATGTAATACTTTTGCAGCAACTTTTGGAGCTTCAGACATGGAGTGAAGTGAGTGTTGCCACAAATAACAGGTGAACGCGCCCCTAGGTCGCGTTTGTTCGGAGCGGAGTCCTTATGAAACCTAGCTATGTAGCTAGCTAGCAGTTAAATTGATAACGTTACTGCAGCGCACAGAGACGTGGGCACCGGAGTGATTGTTGTAACGTTATTTAAGAAGGTTTTATTGTCAGATAGCTTATGCCAGCTAGTTAACGTGAGGTTGGAAAGTCAGAATTAACGGTTCCTTTTACCCGTCCTCCGACTGTGACGGAAGTTTTTACCGGCACCTCGAATCCTGCTGCCTGGTCTCTGACCAGACCGGACTCAGCTTGCTAGACTACGGGTCTCTCTCCCTTGTCAGTGCCCGAGTTCATGGCAGCCACGGCCAGTGCCCGGAGATTACCCATGGGTGTGCGAACATTCAGCGAGTTTCTCGAGATTGCCACCGTGGGCTCTCCTCGGTCGTGTCGCACAGCGGCGTCCAGAGGATGCATACGACAAAACATGATCAGGTGAGCCTAACATCCAGCTGTTGAAGGTAATGGTTGTAACACATAAAGCCTGGGGATGATCATGTCACAGATCCTGTCTGCTGTGACGAAATGGTAAAGATAGGAAAAGGTCAGAAGGTGTCAGGGCCTTTGGTTGTCATACCGTGTTATTAGCAGCCAAAATACAGAACTGAGTGGAACTATCAAGAATAGTAAGATTGAATTTGTAGCAGACGGGTGTTTCTAATCAGCTGCATTACGAATTCTAGCAATTATAACCAGTGGCCCAGCTTCCACAGGTCACCTAGAAAACACACACCCCAGTGCAACAGGCAGGCGCAGGTGTCACATTACCGAGGCCCAATTCAGAAAATACTAGCATAGCCCCCAAAAAAGACCTTCCATTACCTACTGGGCCAGTTTATTATCTATTCTCAATGACTTTGGTGGTAGGAAACTGGAATGTAATGGGCTTTTCTCTGTTATGGGGCAGCCTGTGACAGGCTGCACTCATTCCAGAATGTGGCTTATGGGACATTTCCACTTAACTTTTAGACACTTGTCATCATGTGGCATTCTGATGACAAGAACTCCCAGAGTGCTCTGCCTTCAGGACTGGGACACAATGGCAACTGTTCCCCAAAGCAGAAACTTCATCAGCCTCACCAACAAAAGGAAGGAGTACTCAGAGCGTAGGATACTTGGGTAATTTTCTAATATAATTCAACAGCAATCATATAACTAAAATTTATTTTACAAAAGACAGTGAATGTTGTGTTTTCTGCCTTAACCTTGCAATGTTGGCTGCTATAGGTACTCCATGCAGGAGATGTATGATGTGGTGGCCAATGTGGATGACTACAAGCACTTTGTTCCCTGGTGTAAGAAGTCGCAGACCATCATGAAACGAGCCGGCCACTCCAAAGCCCAGCTTGAAGTGGGGTTCCCACCAGTGGTAGAGAGATACACGTCTATGATCACCAGTGTCCGGCCTCATCTGGTCAAAGTAAGTGCCACTAGCCTCAATGCGTTTATCAGTTTCACAAATGATTTGTTACGTGTTTAGTGTTTGATAGCACAGCTGTAAGAGTTTCTTCTTTGGGTGGTTTAGGCGGTGTGTACAGACGGAAAGCTTTTCAATCACCTGGAGACGATATGGCGATTCAGTCCTGGCATTCCTGGCTACCCTCGCACCTGCACTGTAGACTTTTCTGTGAGTTGCCTACACTAACAGCATTCTTTCTTTACTTCCTGTGGTGATTTAACTACAGTGCCTGTCAGTCCATCAACTCTTGTCTTGCCTCATTTCTAATTTTATCACTTGTGTTATATCCCATATCTACAGCTGACATATTGTCTCTGTCATGTATAAATACTAAAAATACTGTTTTTGAATATGTTTGACAGATTTCCTTTGAGTTCCGCTCTTTGCTGCACTCCCAGTTAGCTACCGTGTTCTTTGATGAAGTGGTAAAGCAGAACGTTGCAGCCTTCGAGCGGCGAGCCTGTAAGCTCTATGGCCAAGAGACTCGAATCCCGCGGGAGCTGATGTTTCACGAGGTGCACCAGACGTGAGGCTGGCCGCTGTATGGCCTCGACTAGCCTTATGCCACCTTTACCCCCCTTTATCCCCACGGACTTGCATGATGCCGCTCAGTCACCCGCCGCCTCAAGTCTCCACCGCCACCCAGATGTTACAGTGTTCCTCACATGAAGACATAGGACCACCCATCCCTGGCAAGCCTCATGTAGGAATAATCATAAATGTTATTCCTACTCCAAGATAATATGACGCAGCATTAGTCATTTTTTGACTACGTCCCCTGTCCATATGTTAAGTTTGTATAGTATGCATCTACCTCCACTCAAGGGATCCTTCTTTGGCAGAAGAGCCCTGCATTGCTACTTGCTCCATTGCAGTCACAAGCTATATTTATGTAAACAAAACAGTAAATCCATGCAACATCATAATAACAATGACAGTGACTTGACTATTATTCAGCAGTGAAAGGACAGGACAATGGCAGTCAACAACACTCTGATTTTTCCAAAAGGCACAGGGACCTTTTCATGCTGACTTTGTGCCAGCAGTGGCATGTGTTTGACTGGGAACAAGGCTCACTATTCACCATGACCTTGAGGGGGGTCACGCACCACTCATTTTACCTGCAACATTATAATTTTCAAGTCAAAGTGTGTCTAAATTTCTGTTTCAGTTCAGCACTTGCAACAGTTGACTACATTAGGCAGGAATATTCTTTGACCTTTTTTTTTACTTTATCAAATGGTAGTTTTAAAATATTTGACCTATGATACTAAAATTGGTGCAAACTGCAAAAAGAAAGATTAATTTTATTCTGGAAAGTTTTCAAATAATTGGATATGCAAATTATGTTTTTATTGGGCTGAAAATTAATTGTGCCATGTTTGGGGGAACAGAGGACATTACCTTGCCCCACTGTGTGCTGTGAAAATATTATTTAAATGCTACTTTTTGCTGAGAGTAAGGTCTTTTTTTTTCTTTAGTTAGCTTTGGTTTCATTTGACTGAGTATTGAGAAATGAAGCTTTAACTTGACAGTGTTATGCTGTGAAGGTTGTAGTCTCGGACATTGAAACTGCCAACCATTGTAGTAATGCCTTATTTTACTGCCCAGCATACCTATCAGATAATGAACAGAAAATAAATAAAATACCTTGACATAAAGACAGAAATTATTTGCAAATAATTGTCAGCTGCCTGGTATCAATGGACAGGATTGAGTAGTACTGTAAATGCAATTATAATAAGAAGATTACAGAGCTCAGAACTGTAATTTGGAAGATGGGTAATATTTTGCTGGATTACACAGAATCACAATTAAAGTAGAACAATGGCATTTTTGATCAACATTATAAACAGCTATTGAACTAATGGCTTCGCATTGTTGTAGATCACATAAAATCGAACCAGACGCATTGTTGATGGACAGCAGTGTATATCACCTAAAACAATCTAAATCCTGAATGACACCCTGTGACTGTCTGTAATCTGGTTCAGAAGTTTGGCAAACCAGTGGGGAACAGTATTAAGTGTGGCTGCCCCCAGCAATGAGATCATTCAATCCTCCTACCCTGCAGTGCAAACTGTCCAACACATCCTCTTATGCTGTTTGCTAACAGCGTGTTTTCAAATTGAAAGTTTTGCCTGATGATGGCACTCGAGGAAAGGTCATGGGGTCACCAAAATCAGTTGTGTTCTTCCTCTTGCGGTCGTGAATGTGCAAAGCAAATTTGAAAAGATTTAGATAAACGGTATTTGAGTTCACAGCCAGGATTTTCAGCAGCAGACACAGTAGCAATTGGAGTGGATCCTTAATATCCCCAACTTCTTGTTTCAAGGATATAATTAATCAGTGAAGTGAAGCTACTTAAACTCTAATTGTAAAGTGATTATGTTACAGTAATCCAATGGATTATTGCACTGATAACACAATCTGTAATAGAATACGTTCTGAAAGGGAGCTTCCCAGCCCATCTTATGGTATCCTGTGATACATCTTCTAAGGAATATCAGTAGAAACCAGAAATGCTGGCCATACTGTGTTGTTACTTTTTTGCCATGTACATTTCTCAACATACTAATAACATACATTGTGGGCTGCAGAATAAACCATTATCATTACTCATGGGTTCCATGCTTCATCTTTTGGACAGTGTCAAATTGTTTTATTGTGAGCAGGGATGCACTGATATATCAACAGACCATCGTATTGGCTGATCTCAGTTTTAAAAAGCAGTATTGGTATTGGTGGAATATTTTTACTGCCAATATTTGGCCAGTTGTGGAATTGGCATTTTTATGACCTTTTTTGTGTGTCACTTTAATACAACTGTCAAATTACCAACAAAGCAAAACTAAAATGGTCTTTTGTATAAAAAACAATCATATTAAGATAGGCATACCTGAAAAGTTTACCCTGTTTTGCAGCTGCATTTGTATTATGATTCTTCAGAAATGCATATTGATATTGGTAACGACCATCATGGGTGAGAAGATATTCATATCAGCCTCATAAAACCATATCAGGGCATCCCTAACTGTGTGATCTATTTATTATGCACGAATGTATGTAAAGCAAAAGATGAATATACGTATATATTTCCTTGTGTTTGTGTTGCATTGTTAGGGCATGACTAGTTTTCATTAGGATTTATGTTTCATGTCTAAGAAGCCCATTGCTTTATGCCATGAACAAGGGCTCAGCAAAGTAAACTAAGGCTGATTGATTGTATTTTCCATTTTCATAGCTGATGTCATACAGTCTGATTACAGCAGGTCAATGTAAGAAATCATTTTACTATTCCACTTAATAGTAAATTCATTATTTCACATGTTCCAGTTTCATATGCCAATAAAACTGAACTTAAATTCAATAATGTTCAAAGCTGAATATGGGATTCTGTTATGATGAAAAATATTACACCTAATCTGTATTTATTGAACGGTGAAGTGAACTGTCATGATCTCAGTTTCACATTTTTAAGCAATGAAAGAAAGAAGTCTCTTCTGTATCATGTTAGCATAATATTCAGTGTCTACGCATGCTGTTCATATTATTAATGTTTTCATTATGTATGTGCATCTCCACCAAAATTATTTTAGTCCTTTAGCGAGGAGCACACTGATCAATGGTTAGCCTTCATTGGTGCAAATTTTAGTTCTTGTTTGCCCTTTGCTCTTGTACCTTCAGAATGGTGAGACCTGACAAAATTGAGGACTTCATGCACAGAGTATTATTTTTACTGTAGGGTCTAATGCTGCTTACTTGAAAGATGGAAAAAAATAAGATGATAAGTGAGGCAAGTATTTTATGAACCCCTTACCCAACAAACCCAAAGCCCCCTGGTGTTTTACCCCCCTGTCAAACTGCAGGTGCAATAATGGCACTCGGTGCAACAAGCATGGAGGGTCAAAGACATTACTATCACTTACTGACAAGTGACAACTACAGGAAAGTCAAGACCATTATACAGACCCACCTCTGAGGGAATCATTGTGAATGCCAACTGCTGGTATGTCAGACCTACTGTTTGAATAAAATACAGGTGTAAATCTGTGCTTGGTGCCTGTACTTGCATCTGTACATTCTGTCTGTGCATGATTGTTTCTTGAGATTCATCTGCCTGAACCACTCATTTAATTTAAGGAAAAAAAAAAACAGTAGTAGCAGCCTTTGATGTTTATTTTTAGGTAACATGTTGAGCTGAAGCTGCAGAGAGACTTGTTGACGCACATCTTCTATCCTGTAGTATGGTAGTTATGGTTCCTTTGGATCGTCAGGCATGAAATTAAATCGTCACTGTAAAGAGTGTGTACGTGCACAGAGTGTCCCTGTCCCAGTGACAAGAAGAGTCACAGGGACAGGGATACAGACGCAGCTTTTTCCAAGGGCAGCTAACCCACAAGAAACCAGAGTGGGGTGACGGTATGTGGGCCAGTTATTAATAACAGCATATTGGAGAGGTGGGTCCTTGAACTGTCTTGCTTCTTGATCAGGCCAATTCACCTTTGTTCCATAAAACTTAAACCTACATGTTAGTATGGCAACAGAGGATGTTAGCATAGACTTGAATAAGAGTAGAATTTAAACTTAAAGCTCTATGGGAAGAGGTGAAATTGGAGAACATGGGGTTGTCTTGTCATAGCTCTGGTTTAAGCATTCAAATTTCTTAAGTCACTTTTTTATTGTCTTATGCTGCATCCTCAAACAAATGGCAAACTAGGCAACTCTCCACATTTACACTGACTGAGGATTTGCTCATTTAACAGATCAAGTGTGTGCTCAGTTTGTAAGATTCTCCTCAGGTTTTACACTTGTGGCATAAAACCCATAGAAGAAACAGAAATGGTCTCCTGGGAGGGCAAGGCACGGCCCCAAGTATGAATGAGAAGAGCAGTAAATGAGACAAGACAGTTAGTGTTAATAAAAACTTTTATTATTTTTCATTTTTTGTCAGGTTTTCCAATGTTTGCTCTGTCAAGCACTCCTTGCCCATTTGACCCATCCAGCCCCAATCCCCCATCTGTTTCTCTGATGAATCCATCTGCAATGAATTCTCCCAGCTATCACGCACAACCTTTATGCTCCGCTCTACGATCAAAATAACAGTGTATCTTAAATACCAGCCACATGGAAGAATTCTACAATAATAATACACACACCTGATAAAGCCAGAAGGGAGATGGTAGCAAGGCAGAGAGATTCAAAAGTGTTGAGTTAATTGCTGACTAACACGGAAAGAGTTAGGTTGGTGGAGCAGGATGCAAGATCCGGCTTCAACTACACAAAAATGGAGTGTTGACAGACCTAGGAGCAAGAGGTGAAGCATCTACAGAACTCAGACTTAAGAGCAAGCTTGAAACATTCAAATCAAACACCTGCAAAACAGCACCAGCTAGGCCCATAGAACTAGGCGAGAATTACTTTATGTACAAGATAGCTGCAGTATGTGTTTTGTTCATCGTCAGAATTTTTGAAACAGCAGAAAAAAAGTCACATTTCCAGTGACCGGTGAGTTTGGACATTACACGATGTTGGTAGCCTACGGTAATCATTGTGGTTATACAAGCAAATGGTTGCGTACAACTCATACATTCAAGCTATACATATATATACCTATGTACACAAAGTATAAATAAAACCACAAAATGAGAACCCAAAGATTATAGTTTTATACATATTCAACACCCAAAACCTCCATAAAAAGGACACTAAATCACTCTGGGGTTTCTACCTCTATATATCAGGATATCCAATCTAGCAAGTGCTCATTTTGGAGTAGTTGATGACTGAAGCGCTCTCCTGCGGGGATTTAAGTAACACAAACAAACACTCAAATAAAACAGGACTTCAACAAGTACAAAGCCCCCTGGCGGCCCACTTTTCATTCAAGCTTGCTCTTAAGTATTTGCTGTAAGCAAATCACGTCATCCTTTACTCAATCCCTTTAACACTGTTCCTCCACACAATTTAGCTTTTTGGTTCTCTAGACTGCCAGTCGGAGCACACTTTGAGCACAAAACCAATAGAAATTTGAAACCATGTTATTGGAAAAGAAGAGTCGGGGAGAAAATCATTTCTATTTTGACAATATAGTTATTTTGATCATAGAGTTGATAGAGGTCATGAGAAACAAAAACAAAGAAACAAAATAATACATGAAGTTGAAGGGAAAAAAGGGAGACCAAAGATTTAAAGGGGCAGTATCTTTTATCTGATTTCATGTTTGTAAATCTGTGTTTTTTTTATAGCTTTCTAATTTTACTGAGGAGGACCTTTTTTTTTCCTAAACTGGAGTGTTCACAATGGGAGTGAAATGTATAGATAGACTAGGTGGTACGACGTTTGGGAACATTGCATAGAAAAATCATGTTGGGACTTTTTAATTGGAAAGAATAAAATTAATTGGGAATATCCCCTAAGACAAAAATCATAGCATAAGCCAAAAGCAGCAAAGGCGGATTCAGATTAATTAACTACTAGATCTTTTAAGAAAAGAAGTACAATTCACCCCCACAATTCCCTTTGAATGCCATTGCCTATTTCTGGGCCAGTGCTAACAGACAGACACACAGGCACTGTACCAATATCTCAGGGACAAATCTTAGCGATGCAAGCAGACTTATGACGGTACATAGCTTGAGCCTATTGGGGGGGGGTTGTGTATGTGTGTTTGAAGTTTTCGCTTCTCATCTTCCAAATATGGAGGCATCATGGGAAAACTTAGCTATGGTTAACTAACACACTGTAACACTAATGGTGTGAAGATTTAAAAGGCCCTTTTTTTTCGTGACATGACATTAAAAGCGTACTGTCTCTTTGAATCTCATTTCCCTGGGGTTGGGAAGGACGGGGGGGTCAACTTATGTCTGCCATTTGATATTTCCTCCTCCCACCCTTTACTCTAACCCCCAACTCCCTTTGACTTTGTTCTTCTTCAGCCTGACTTGGCGCCCACCAGTGTCATCAGTCCATCCGTGCTCATGGACTTGGGGCGCTCCAAGGGGAAGCCCAGGGCTCGGCTCCACACCAGCTGAGCCAGCACACCCAAGGCTCGGGACACGCCGAACAGCACAGTGTAGTAGTTCATCTCAGTCATTCCATAGTACTGCGCAGACAGGGGGAGAGAGGCAGGTCAGGGTGTGTCAAGGCAGTATAAAATTACAACTACATGACTGAAAATTTAGGGCTACAAGTTTGACACCTAGCTATTGCAATAAAGCTGGTATTTGTTCTCTAAGTCCCATCGCATACCCACCAACACATGACCCTCACCTGCAGCAGCACTCCGCTGTGGGCATCCACATTGGGCCAGGGGTTCTTGGCCTTGCCCTGCTCCAAGAGGACATTGGGCACGATCTTGTACAGCTGGGCGACCAACTTGAACATGGGGTCGTTGGGCAGGTGCTTCAGGGCAAACTCACGCTGGCAGGTGTAGCGCGGGTCAGTCTTCCTCAGGACGGCATGGCCGTACCCAGGCACCACCTACGGCCGAGTCAGAGACAGTTATCACTTGAAACATAGATCTTCCAAACTGTGGAGGGATAATAGTAGCAAAACTTCCAATAATCATTTATATAGCATTTTTCAAAACAGTTACAAAGTGCTTTACAAAGGATAAGAAAGCAAAAGAAATGAAGACAGTGTGTAATAAACATGAAAGCACGTGGCACAAGTGTGATAAACAGTGCCTGAGACATTGCTGCTTGAAGCTTGGAGATTTTTTGGCCTGTTGGTGGTGCTGTGGTAGCCCAATCAAGTCTATTTTGTGGATACTGGAAGTCAGTGTAAAAACGCACCATTCCCCAAAGGTTCATCAAATTTGACCCAGAAATGTCCAAGATACTGAGTGTGAAGTTTAGGGCCCTGTTGGCTTGCTGGTGGCATTGTAAGCCAATCAGGTTTATATTTAGAATGACAGACTCCAGTGATAAAATCCATCATTCATCCACAACAGGCCAGCAGAGGCTCAGAAATTGTGTGATTGATGGACAGATGGAGCCTTATCCACAGTCCCCTTTTCTCTGATCTTCAATTATGGTGGGCAATAACTACATAAACGCAAGTTTATAAAATGTCTGACTTGAGTTTTCAGGAGTGATTTAAAAGAAGATGCAGCTTTATCCAGCCTGGCTGCAATAGGCCAGTCTCCTACTGTTCTGCAACATGCTTTTGGGATTGCTAACACTGCTGTGAGGTTTACCTCAAAACTCACAAGTGGGAGAGTTAAAACATGTTCTTAGTGACAGAGGTGGATATGCCCCCCCTTACCCTGCCAGACTTGAGTGTGTTCCAGATGTAATCCCTCATTCTTTCATCAGACACCTCTCCACCCAGTTCCTTCTGAAGGGCTGTCAGCCACACCAGCACCTCCTGCAAGATACAGAAGTACACATCACTGAGTCACCACTGCAAAATTGAAAATAGTATTTGTAGTCATCATACACAGTAAGGAGGCTTATGAAACAACACAAACTGAAACAACATAAACCCTATTGGGGGTGATACTTTATGTGCTGCACTGGTGCCAGAAAACATGAAAGCAACTGCAGCCTAAAGGAAGAAATTAGTACAACAACAGTTGTTGGGACACATTTTACACAAACCTGATTGGCCAGACCATGCAAAGGACCAGCCAGGCCATTCATAGCTGCACTGAAGGACAGGTAGGGGTCAGAAAGGGCACTGCCCACAAGATGGCTGGTGTGGGCACTGACGTTGCCTCCTTCGTGGTCACTGAAACATTATGAAAGGGGTACATTAAGCCAAAAAAACAAACAACAAAAAAACAACAACAACAACAACAACAACAACAACTCCAAAACAAGTTAGACACCATTTCCAAGGCAACCTGAAATTTAAATTTTATTTACTAGCACCGACTCCATATAGACACTAGGGGGCAAAGATTAGTAACTCTGATGCTGCAATCCCATGACTCACACAAAGGGGAGAGAGGTAGAGCCTACAGCTCAGCACTGCAGCCACTTACCTATCCTTTGTGTCTGAAGGGCACATATGTACACTGATCTATGTTGTGAAAAGCTGCACTGGTGTGTGCATTTACTTCAATCTTATGGCACGTGCCCATCAGACATGTGCGATGGATTCCACAAGGGTGAACAAATGTAGCCCTTTGACATAGAAAGAAGTGGCCCATTTGTTTGAAGTGGTTTAACTAGTCAAGACTTGTGTAGTTCAGTAAAACCACTCAGGTCTGAATATGTTTCCCCTCCAGATCCATATTCATTTTACATTCCGGTTGGGTGACATCACATCAGTACATTAAAAAATATATATTTAAAGAAACTAAAAAAAGAACAGGGATGCTTTTAGAGTGCTGACAAACCTTTTTTAAAATCAAAGCTACTTTATAATCTGCTGCTATCTGTTGGTAAGTGTTTGAAAATGCACCTGTGGATGGTGAGGTAGAGCCTCATGAGCTCAGTGAACTGAGGTTCACTGTAGCCCAGCATGTTGGTGAAGTTGTGGGACCAGTCCAGGTTGGAGTCGATGGCTCCGATACTGCTGCCCTCACGGTACAGGTTGCGGTAGATCTTGGCTGCCACGCAGGGCAGCTTAGCGATCAAGTCCATTGAATCTTCGTAGATAAACTAAGAGAGCAAAAGATTGAGTAATGTTTAAGGAAAGTTCTCAAATGGTTGGATTATCGATTAATAAAATCAAATGGTTGGGTTATCTTGTCTTGCTGCAGTGCATTTATCCAATTTGCTGAAAAGGAAAGAATGCATAAAAAAAGCAGGATGGGTGGGGTATTTTGTGTGTCAAGGGGCAACTCACCTCCCAGTACTTGGTCTTATGGACGCCCTCGGAGTAGGCCCGCGCAAAGCTGCTCTCACTGTTCAGAGCTGTGATGGCGGCGCTGAACTGAGACATGGGGTGAAGGTTTGTGGGGAAATTGTCCAACATGGTGACAACATGAGAGGGGAGAGCTGCTCTCTTGGCCCATTCTTTTGACAGCCAGTTCACCTATGACACAGGAGCACACACGCACACACACACACAACAATGTGAGCAGGTGACCTGACACACTCGTTTTTCCAGTCTTACTTAAACTCAACAAACCTTTCAAGGTATGCTACAGGCAGAGCTGAGCAATAGTTTACCAATATGACATATTTTAAATGGTAGATGTGGAATCAGCCAACATTTTCTGTTTCTCCACTATAGTGTAATCTAATCAACATGACATTTTCTTTGATAAATTCTGATCCAATCTTCATTTAGGAAATACTGGCTCATGCTGTACAGGCAGCCCCACATAAAAACATATCACACTAATTAAAGACTGCTGTATTTAGTGCAATATAATTTTAAAGCCATATCAGCCAGCCTTAGAAATACTTCTATCGCTTATTCCCTGGACATATTAGAAGATAAACGGGCCTAAGTAAGTAAAAATCTACATAGTATTTTCATGATTAAAGACCTGCTGATAGGGAAAAGACTTATTTATCTTGTCACATACATAATTTACACACATATTATATATATATATATATAAGAGAAAGACTGAAAGTTTGCAATCATCACTTATATAATTATAATAA
>OMKZ01036416.1:0-14746 GCA_900302535.1 Neoniphon sammara | reverse complement strand
AAAAACCTCATGTATATATTTTATTGTTTCCTTTATCCTTGTATTACATTAACCTAATACATTGTTAAAGTTTTCTGCTACTGAGGCAATCAGTATATCAGTATTCTCTAAGTATACAGAAGTTATATATTTACTTAATTATAAAGCAAGCGTTTTCAAAGCATCTTTCAGTTTACCTGGCTACAGAAATAATTTATCAAAATGGAAAAAAGTCTACAAATCGGACATTTGGAACATTAAATACACAATTTGATCATTGCTGCTTCTTTTTGCAGGCTGCTGAACTCTAACACTTTCACCCTGGTTGCTGATGATGCCTTTGCTGGTCTTTCTCACCTGCAGTACCTGTAAGTGTCTCACTTAATGATGTTACCTGTGGGCTATTACACAGTGCAAAATGATTTTGTTCATCTTTTGGCCATTTCACACAACTTCATGATAGTTAAGGAACAAAAAACAGCATTTTCGATGCACCCTGATTCTGAACATATTGGCAAAATATATTGATTTTAAAACATTACCATCTTGTTTAAGGAACAGTTTTACAGCTACACTGTAAGATGTTAGGGTTGGAGTCTGCAGTATGGAAGGCTTGCCAAAAAATAAAATTGAATATAAATCTTCCTCCTACTTGCAGAGAGCATGCTGCGTCTGTATAGTCTGATTAAGCTGAATATACCATTCTGTGAAGTGATGGGCTTGAGAAAACACAAGTTGGCTCTTTGCTGATGGATGTGAGTTTGTATCTTTTCATGAAGGCCAGGCATCGGCCTGTACAAGCTGACTGTGTGGCTCTGGCTGCAGCCCAGCGTCAGGCCTCTGCATCACCGCTAGTACCCCTGCCTACCCACTGTGAATGCTAATAAAGTAATATTTTCATATCCAGCCTCCTCCAGAGAGTCTGCTGGCTGAGCGCATGCCGCCTGCCCCCCCCCCTCCACTTGTACAGAATACAATACAATACAAAGAAAGGACGGGATCAAATGATGCTGACAAATGGATAACTTCGCCGATACTCCAGCACTCAGTGTCCCATTTTTAGTAAATTAATCACAGGTATGAAACGAGGTCTTGACTAAATGAGTCAGTGGGAGACAACATTTAAGTGTGAAAAATGAGAACAAAAACAAATCTATTATGCCAGCCCTCTGTTCATTTCTAAAGGTAAAATATTACATTTTTCCCTGTAAATCCACCTGCTATTAGAAAAATTCTGCATCAATGTTGCTTATAGTTGTGATCCTGTTGTACCCTACGCAGACCTTGCAAGACCACGTTCCTTCCAAAAAAGGATGACATTCAATAGTATAATAGTACATTATATGAAGTATATAATACGTGGTGTCCTTATTCATTTTATTCCAGCGGAGGCATTCAACATGTGGAATATGAGTGATTTGTTCTCAGACCACTGCTCTCTCTTTCTCAGGTTCATTGAAAATAATGACATCCAAGCTCTGTCGAAGCACACGTTCAGAGGACTCAAATCCCTGACTCATCTGTGAGTATCTTGTTGAGCAAATAAAATGAAGAAAAAGGACGGTTCAAACCTGCATTTGTTGCAAGACTCCTTCTCTCCCATCATGCCTTTCAATTTGTACCATATACTCCCTAATGAAGAAAAAATACCATAAAAAATATAAACCCTTACTTATTTATGATTATTATTATTATTATTATTTATTTATTTGTTTTTGTTTTTTTACAATTAATAATGTAATAATATTGGCTTTCCATTACCTCCTAAACATTTTCAACTCAGGGGTCATGTCTGTGTCAAAAACACAGACATGGAGAAAATGGAAGCACACGGTTTCTTCAGCAATGATAAACTACATGAAACATACGGCATTTATAAAGATTCTTTCCTTTGAATTTTTTTCAGGTCCCTCTCAAACAACAACCTGCAGCTGCTGCCAAGAGAGCTCTTCAAACATCTTGACATCTTGACAGATCTGTAAGTGCACACACGCTGAGCGCAGCCCCAGTGTCCTGACATGCCTGGAGGTTTGGCCCTCCAATCTGTCACTACAAAACAGTGGTTTGCTGGGGCTCCCTGGGGATTTAGTGGGCTACTGCACTCGTCTGCAAAGCTGTCTGCCTGTACTGTCTGGTTTGAATCGGGCTCAAGCTACGCTGGCGGACTTCTTTCGTCTCGTTTGCCTCCCTGGTTTATATTTTGTGAAACACAGAAATGTGGGCTACCCAGTCCCCTTTGAAAATTTATGTCGGAGTGCTTGTCATTTAAACTGACATTTATGCTCTTTTCCTCTCTGTTCCTCAGAGACCTGCGTGGTAACTCGTTTCGCTGTGACTGTAAAATCAAGTGGCTGGTAGACTGGATGGAGAAGACCAACACCTCTGTTCCAGCCATCTACTGCGCCAGCCCGTTTGAATTCCAGGGACGCAGAATCCATGATCTCACCCCGCGAGACTTCAATTGCATCAGTGCAGGTTTGACTTCAATCATTCATCCTTATTGAAAGTGATACAAAAGGTGATGTCATTGCATAACTTCTTGGTTTTATATCCCTGTCTCTCTTCCTATAGATTTCGCTGTTTATGAAACCTTCCCTTTCCACTCGGTGTCGGTGGAATCCTATGAGTTCAATGAGGATCAGTTTGTGGCCTTTGCCCAGCCTGACACAGGGTTCTGCACTCTGTACGTATGGGATCATGTGGAGATGGTCTTCAGGAGGTTCCACAACATTACCTGTAAGTTATGGCTTCATGAAAAGTGTTGTGCCATATCTGATTTGTATCCTAAGTGTTGTTCCTTATGTAAATTAATTCTGAATATGTTTTGGTTCCTGCACGTCCCTCAGCTCGCTCTGCTGTCTACTGCAAGCCCGTGGTGATAAACAACACTCTCTACATGGTTGTGGCACAACTTTTTGGAGGATCACATATCTACAAGTGAGACTTTTACTGTTTTATCTTGCGTATGTCTAATGCTCTGCTGAATTTCATAACCACAGTTAAATACAAGATCTTAAAGGAACAGTTCATCCAAAATACAAAAAAGATATTTTCCCATTCACACCTGGTGCAGTCAAACCATTCAGATAGTTTCTGTGTGATTTGGTGAGGTCTGCCATGACCTGCCCTGTCTCCCTTCACTCCAATACAATGGAGTGGATGGGTGTTGTTTTGCAAAGCTCAAACCATCAAAAATGTACATATGAAAATGCAACAGCAACAGTTCTTTCTAAAAAACAACAAAACAAAAAAAACAACAAAAACATTTAACCACAACCGTCAGGGCAACATGTTTCATCGGGAACTATTTCCTTCCAAATCACACCGGCAAACTGTATCTATCCACCTCTAATTAGGGGATTGCTCCTTTAATAAATATAAATCTATTAATTATGCTTTGACTTCACAGGTGGGAAGAGGACCCACAGCGCTTCGTAAAGATCCAAGATATCGATACCACTCGGGTGAGAAAGCCCAACTTTGTGGAGACCTTCCAGCTGGATGGAGAGTGGTACTTTGTAGTTGCAGACAGCTCCAAGGCTGGCTCCACCAGCATTTACCGATGGAACAGCAATGGTTTCTACTCTCACCAGTCCCTCCATCCATGGCATCGGGACACTCATGTGGAGTTCCTTGATGTTGGGGGTAAGCAGCACCTCATCCTCTCCAGCGCCTCTCAGCCGCCGGTGGTTTACCAGTGGAACCGAAGCCAGAAGCAGTTCGCTTTCCATTCCCAAATCACAGAGTTAGCCGATGTGCAGATGGTCAAGCACTTCTTGGTACGGAAAGTCCTTTACCTCTGCCTGACACGTTTCATTGGCGACTCCAAGATCCTCCGCTGGGAGGGGCAGCGCTTCGTTGAGATCCAGACCCTTCCCTCGCGTGGCTCAATGGCCGTGTATCCCTTCACAGTGGGTCTGCGCCAGTATCTCATCCTCGGCAGTGATTTCTCTTTCTCCAGAGTATACCTGTGGGACGACCTCACGCAGCGCTTTCAGCCCTTCCAGGAACTCAACATGAGAGCCCCTCGGGCCTTCAGTTTGGTGTCTGTGGACAACAAGGACATCCTGCTGGCTGCCAGCTTCAAAGGCAACACCCTGGCCTATCAACATCTGGTGGTGGATCTTAGTGCCAAGTAGACATCTAATGGGAAAGGGGGAGCAAGATGTTTCTGAGAGCATTTATCAACATGTGCCATATAAAGGAGAGACTGCAAGTTGTTTAAGCCATGTGATTAAAAGTCTGATATCTCACTGGATGTTTTGAGTGAGGCAACTAATTATTATTTTCTTTTTCTTTTTTCTTTTTATGCACTATCCCTTAACATGTGAATTAAGTCCTATGATAATACACAGTATCAGTAACATGCCTACATAAATGTCATGTGACTGTGCAGCGTCATTGCTTCTGTTTAGCCAACCATGTGTCTTGGCCAGTTGTTTTTGAGACTATTATGCTGTAAACTGTACTTTACAAATGGTGTGAAAATGGTGTGCATGTGCATCTACTGAATTATTCACACGGAAAGAGATTGGATATGACAGCTGAATGAAATACTGTGGAGATTTTACACTGTACATGTTACCTGTGTAGCAATCTGCATGCCACGTTACAACTGATATCTCAGTGGACACTTAACAACATGTAAAACAAGCAATACTGATCTTTGTAATACCTTATGTCCTTCATATGTTCATCTTTATCTACCTGGTTTGAATATAATCTCACATAGTTCATAGGTAATAGGCCTATGGTCAACTGAAAGGGACTATTTAGTTTAAATATACGCTCACATTTTAAAGTGCATGAATGCTGAGGTTTTCCTATGTCTTATATGTTCAGCAGAGCAGATATTCAAAAACAATGCATCAGTAACAAATAGCCAAAAGCATGATTTCTATAGCCAAACTCTAGTTTCTCTCACACTGTAATACAACTGTGTCCAACTGTGAACCTGGACCACGTCAATCTGTCTTTGCAATTAAATCTGTATGATGGTGTATGATGCCTGTGACCTGTGTAAAGCGTAACATGTGCTACATGACAAAAATAATGCCAAATAATAATTGTTGCAGTGTAATGCATAATCACGTTGAAAATTCCTGGGCCAAGCTATATTTATTTAAGGCAGCTTGTACACAATGGCATTTTTTTTTTTTTACTAATTTAGAAGTGGGCGGATAGGCCTAATCAAGCGAACAGCACTGAAACATCATCGAGCATGCGTAAATCTGGAGCAAAAGGCTCATTTACATCGCTTACATGCGCGACAAGTGCGCAAATTTGATGCTCGCCTTTCCAGAACGACAGCTATGCTCTGGATGCGCATGTTTTGTTGTTACTGGCTGCCTACGTGGGTGGAATCCGCGTGCATCGGAGCATTAGAGCATTTGCTCCGCCTATTCGTACGGTTCGGGATTAGAAACGCGTGCGATCAAACGTTGTTGTTGATATGTTTATGTTAACGGTTAGCATACACGAGCTAGCCATTTTCGAAGAATTACAGTGAAGTTCGGAGTTGATGGGTAGATGGCAATGACATCTGAGAGCCTGCTGTGATTTTCCGCCAAGAGTCGGTCATATGATATTTGAGCTCACAAGTTATCTCCCTAAGTGCTGTTATTTATTTTTGGTAAGAGTGACCTGATGGTGAATGTTAGCTAGCTAACTAGCAACCAGTGTCGAAGTTAGCTAGCTAGCTGGGGGCTGGCTGCTTGGCATAACAAACCGAAAGCTAGCGTTGAGTTTACGGTTCAGGCTTTTGTAAAATGTCTAATACCACTGACATAAAAC
The DNA here is from genome assembly GCA_900302535.1 of Neoniphon sammara. Classification (NCBI taxonomy): domain Eukaryota; kingdom Metazoa; phylum Chordata; class Actinopteri; order Holocentriformes; family Holocentridae; genus Neoniphon; species Neoniphon sammara. The sequence goes on along the minus strand of OMKZ01036416.1, from coordinate 8,974 downwards.
TGCCACCTGAATGGGGGGACGACGAACGGATGAATTTTCTGTTCTCGGAGTTCAAAGAAAACCGAGATGTCAACACGAAGGATTGGGACAGCAAGATGGACTTCTGGACATCACTCATCACACAGACCTGTAAGGACCGCGGAACCGTGTGCGTCAATCTACAGGAGCTGAACAACATTTTTCGGAGGAAGGGAACTTCGCCGTTGGGTTTGGGTACTGTCATCCAGGGCATGGCCAGGTAACTGTTGGTCAGCTCTGTTTGATATGAGGCGTTCACTGCTGACAGGTCATGCATGAGCATCCAGTCTGGTTACTTATTGTGTCTCTTTACATTGTGTCTGTCAGATGTGGGAAAATACAAAGGGAGTCAGAGTTTGCTGCCAATGTGGACTCCGGCTGGCTGTCCTGGGGTGTTGGCCTGTTACTGGTGAAGCCTTTGAAATGGACCTTCTCCACTCTTCTAGGAAGCAACCGGGTGCCTTTGGAAGAGTCCTTTGTTATTATAGAGCTAGTGAAGGTGTGTAGATTAAAATATTTCAGCAGGTTAGTAGAGGTTATATGGGCTGCCACTAGAATAAAGTCATTATGTTTCTTTCAGGAGAAAGCAGCAGAATTGCTTGACGCCTACCGGAGCAGTGAATTTGCAAACCGCTCTCTCCTGTCCTTTCAAGAGCTCTGTGCATTATCCTCTCATGTTTGCGCGGATGAAAGTACCCTGTGCATGGCTCTGCTGCAGCTGCAGAGGGAGAAGCAAGTGACAGTGTCGTTGCACGAAGGCGAGAAGGTATAGTGTAACCTTCAAGGTCATTATAAGTGTGCTGTGCAAAAATGTGTCAGGACAAAGCTTGCCGAGCATATGTTCAAAATAGTTCATTTGCTGACTGATAGTGTAATGTGTCTTGACCTGTCATGTTTAATTTGTCTCCACTCCTCAGATTGTGAAGTTTTCTCAGCCTGGAACGGATCGTGTCTCTCCGGTCAGTGATGTGGATATTGGCATCTACCAGCTTCAGCGCAGTGAGAAGCTGCTTGGAGAGCGGGTGGAGGCACTCGGTCTTGAGGCTGACAAGTAGGTTATATAATCTCAAATATGAGCAGTGGAATATTTTATATAGGTTCATTACATGTGTGATTAATCTGTTACTATTTGGTAGTCTGGTTTCATGCTTGTAATAGGACAGTTCAGGCATGGAATGCATGGGCACATTCTCTTGAAAGGAACGAGCTTCCTTGAAAGGGCGTGGTTTAGTCAGTGAAGTCGTTGAATTAAATAGTTTTGTAGTTATGAAATAACAGGATCATTCAGCTGATACTCAGCCCACCTTTTTCCTGGCAGCACAAGATGAATTCAGATGATCACAATGCCAGAAGTCGTTTGATTTCTGCTAAAGCCAGATTGTGTTATCTGTATGCAGGTGCAGAGAAGAAGCAAAGGTGCTGCTTCGGGAAGGAAAGAAATCTCAGGTTTGCTACTAATGTTGATCTGCCAAACCCATTTATTACGCACCACCACTTAGTCTCATTACGGCTCATTTAAATGGTTATATTCACGGTCTATCCCACAGGCACTAAGATGTTTGAGAGGCCGTAAGAGGGTAGAGAAGAGAGCAGACAGCTTGTTTGCCCAGCTGGAGACCATTAGAGGAATCCTGGATAGAATAGCCCAATCGCAGACTGATAAGCTGGTAAGAGGCAGAATAAACATTAACATTCACTGAGTGTTATGCGAAATGGGTATGGTCAATTATTACAATCTGTCTAGTTCAGTTTTCCTCAACCACATTGTTGTCTGTACTGAATGTTTCTGTAGGTTATGCAAGCATATCAGGCTGGAGTGGCAGCGCTGCGACTCTCTCTGAAAGATGTGACTGTGGAGCGAGCTGAGAGCCTTGTGGATCAAATCCAGGAGGTAGCACTTTTTTTAAGACAGTGATTGTTGTATGTCATAATTTTAACTGTTGAATGTGAGTCTTGCATGATGTCTAATGTGTCCTTTGTGTTTATAACCAGTTGTGTGACACCCAAGATGAGGTGAACCAAACAATAGCTGGTGTGCCAGGCTCAGGTATGCCATTCTATTTGTTACACTGCATCATTAAAATATAGTTCTTGTTATTAATTTATTGTTATCTAATTAATACAATCAATGAGATTTGGATTTCTGTTTTTTTTTTAAGATGCAGATATAGATGAGTTGGAGGAAGAACTTAAATCTTTGTTGGAAGAGTATAAGCCAGATGGCATCTCAGGTTTGCCTGAAGTCCCAACAAAGCCTCTGTCCCCTGCCAGGGAGCCCAGGCTCCCAGGTAATGATCTGCTGAGTTCTTTGCCCTCCGTGCCCCAAACCTATTTAAATATTACTGATGAGGAGCTGGAAGAAGAGTTGAATCGCTTAACCCTCACAGATTCAGGTTTGCTTGCCATGCTTGCTATTTATTTCATCACTGTTATAGACCACTGTACTTTGATCAGTATAAAGTAAAACACTGTCACCTCTCTCTCCAGGCATTCAGCAGAAGAAAACAACTTTGCCAGCTAAGAGGTTTGAGCCTGCACAGTGATGGCACAAGCAGACAGATGCCAAGTTTGGGTCCTGGACTGCTGAAAGTGCTGGGAAGAGGCTCTGCATCAACATTTCTGCACAAGCTGTATTTCTTTATAAAAATGGCTAAGAATCAGAGTTCTTAAGAGTGAAAAAAAAAAAAAAAAAAAAATCCTAAAAGAGTAAATTGGCAGTTAGAGGATACTAATTTCAGAGGTTGCTGAAATCAAAATCATTATGAAAAACCAAGGCACTTTTCTTCATTTAATAAAAAATGAGTATGCCTTTATTGTGGAGGCATACCAAAAATGTTTTCCCCTCTCTTTTATTTTATTTTACTTTATTAAGGTCAAATGCTTTTCATCTTGAAAACTTTCAAGTCCTGCCTTGTTACGTTTTGAAGGCTTTCAAGTCCAAGCTGTCATGTTAACCGGTTTTAAATGTACTTTTTGGTATGCCACTACAGTGAAAGCTTTTAATTTTGTGCTTATTTTTTTGACAAGAATTTGAACATCTATATGTGTCTTTTTGTATAGTGTGTTTATCGATGTATGTAAATGTCCCGCATGGACGATCCTTTAACAGATGTGTTTTTAAGTGGCCTTCTGAACTGTAGATATACCACTAAAATAAAGATAACATATCATCATGCCAAATGAATTATCACAGCCACAAGTACAGTTAGGCTCACTGCAATGCCTGTGAGTACTGCCTACCTTAAGTGAATTTAACCAAATATGTTTGACAAAATAAAATTTATTTTAATCATTTGTCTGGATTATTTTTGTATCAGTAGATAAATAATCTCGTGTTTGGGAAAGTTTCGCAGGGATGTGTCTTATTCAAAAAGAAAAAAAGAATAAATAGCTCGAGACTGGTAATGGTGGGCGGAGTTATTCAGTGGAAGTTTTATGCACGCTTTAGCATATAAAGTTTACTTCATATTACCCGGACAACGCGGAACTGAAACCAAACACACCTTGGCTGTGACTGCCACGTCACTGAGCGGAGACCTGCGACGGCGGTGAAGACTCACTCGCTAGCTAACGTTAGCCAGTGGTTAGCATCTGGCTCTCCAATAATGCGACTTATTCTGAAAAGGGAAGACTGTCGCCGTTTCACTAGTAAGTATGAACCTAATTTAAAGAACACATGTATAGAAGCCTATTTGTTGATATGGACACATATGTCCGTGTCAGTTCGCCTGTAAACCACAGCCAATCTAACGTTAGTTATTCCCCTGCAAAGGCTGAAGCTGGCACACTGTTTACGTATGAGAAAAAACATTCACGTTTATATTTTTCCTTTTCAAATTGTTTTTTTTTTCACAATTTGAATTAATATAATTGTGCCTCCCTCCAGCATCGATTATACACCAAAGCGAGCAAATTTATGGCCACAAGTGGGAGCACTCCGCAAAGGCCCCTTTTTTCTGTCAAAGCCCTCAGAAGTCGCCTTGCTCGCCTTTTAACAGATTTCTGCCTCTGTGTTTCTGTGAAGGTCATGTTGATAAGTGAAAAAAATGAAATGGAGCTTCGGAGCAAGCCAACACTCCCGCCTTTCGCAGACTGTTACATGACTTCAATAAACTAAATCTGCTAGCTGAAGACAATCCGCATCATGGGAAGGTTGGTGTGTTGTCGTTCTCTTGTGTCTAGTTTCACACTTATAAAACTGTGATATTTTTCAGGTGTATTTACCCTCAGACTCCCTCTCTCCATCTTTTGACAGGATCAGCTTTTCGTGCCTTTTCCCAGCCTCTTGGCATTTCAGCCTGTCATCCCAGGTTCTTCCTCGGCTCCTGATACCTTCCCTCAGACAGCTGCTCTTCATCGGCCTGGTGGTTTGCCTGGTGGGACTGCTCTACCTGTTGCTTGTCACTGGAAAGGGGCATGCCAGCTGGATTAGAAAGGATAATCACTTCCACAGGTAAACTAGCAGCTGCGCCTAAAGATGCTGCACTGTAAAATCTTATGTTTTACTCCACACAGGCAAAATTATCTTAATTTTCCCCCTGTCTTTGTTGGTCACAAAAGGCACTTGGCAAGGGTGACTGATGTGGAGGCAACAGATACAAGCAATCCCAACCTGAACTACGGCCTGGTGGTAGACTGTGGCAGCAGTGGCTCCAGGGTGTTTGTGTACTGTTGGCCCCGGCACAATGGCAATCCCCATGAGCTACTGGACATCCGGCAAATGAGAGATCAGCACCGCAAGCCAGTGGTCATGAAGATCAAGCCAGGTAAGATGCACATTGCCAGGCTTATCATAACAAATTTTATTAAAGGAGCAAAAGAATAAGAGAGTAGTGGCTGGTTTTTACTGGATGCCTCACTAAGAATTATTATAAAGGCAATTAAAATTAGCCTGCTGTTAGCTCACTACAAAATAATAGTTTTGTATTTAATATACAGTGAGCATGTAATCTCATTAATGTGTGTTCTTGCTTCCAGGTATCTCTGAATTGGCCACAACACCTGAGAAAGCCAGCGAGTACATCTATCCACTGCTGAGCTTTGCAGCCCTGCACATCCCCAAAAATAAGCACCAAGAAACACCCCTGTACATCCTATGCACAGCTGGAATGAGGATACTACCTGAAAGGTACAGCTGGCCCTGCTGAACTGTGGCTCTAAAAAATGTTCAGACCCAAAGTTAAAGTGACCCAGTGATGCTGGGAGGTGTAGTTTGTAAATGTGTGATATGCTCTATATTGTATGATGAGATTGTCTTTTCTGTCAAATCTCAGTCAACAAGAAGCACTTCTTGAGGATCTGCGGACAGACATCCCAGTCCACTTCAACTTCCTTTTCTCTGATTCCCATGTGGAAGTCATCTCTGGCAAGCAGGAAGGTAAGTAAGAGTATAGGAATAGGATCGGACCTGTATAGAAATGAACACATTGTGATGGCAGCTATATGTCATTACTTCACTTCTATGTCTTTACCTATCACATTTGCTGCAGTCTGAACTGCTACTTCTTAAATCTGCACAACACAACTTTGCACTTTGCGACTCCAAGTTGCAGCAGGGGATAATGAATTCAGTTTAGGAGTTTGAAGGACTTATTTACCGAGAGGTTACGTAATGTGACGTCAGTAAACTTGGCACGGTTTGGACCTACATTTCCTCTTCTCAGTGGCTTGTAGGGGTGGTGGAAAAAAAACTTAATGCAATTGCCATAATGAAATAATGGTGACTGGCGGGAATTCTGAAATTTAATTTGGGCAAATAAGGAGAAATGGGTTATCCTCTCTATTGTAGCCGCAGTTTGTGGCCTAGTGCAGCTTTAAAAATTGCTGTATTTGATAGAACACCAGGTAATTTAATAGATAATTTCTATAATTACTGTCTTCTATTGGTTTTAGGTGTATATGCATGGATTGGAATCAACTTTGTCCTAGGAAGGTTTAACCATGTGCACAATGGTAAGTGCCCAAGCAAACAGTATTTCTTGAATGCACTATTTTCACTTTACCACTTTGCTTAAAGGGAAAAAAATTATTTGTACCAGTGGAGCAGAAATTTCAGTGTCACATTGTCTAAGTGCTGCTTTCGCCACCTTTCTTTTTAAGGAAAATGGCTGTATAGAAGTTTGAAAATTTGTGTCAGCTAACTTTTTGACACATGACGTGTCCTCCTTGCTGGTTCCCTCTTCTTCCTGTCCCATCTCTCTCAGATGGGGAAGCTGTAGTGGAGGTGCAGGTCCCGGGTGGCGATCAGCAGGAGGCGCTGGTGAGGAAAAGGACTGCGGGCGTCCTGGATATGGGCGGTGTCTCTACGCAGATCGCATACGAAGTGCCCAAAACTGTAAGCTTTGCTTCTCCACAACAGGTTATTATCACCAACCAATTCTGTTTTTTGTGCTGTCTTTGGGTTTTGTCACTCACCCTTTGTTCTTCTCCCTCCTCCCACCTTCTGTCATTCCCCGGTTAAACCTGTTTGCACCATTTTTGTCCCGTGGAGATGAAGTACTCTCCACTCACCACTATTGAAGGCATACTGTAAGCCTGCTGCATGGCTCCATAGCAGGATGTGGGATTGAGAATACCATGTCTCTTTATGCTAAGATAATTATACGCAGTGGAGGCTATGTGTAATCAGAGTTCATGTTTTTTTGTTCTATTATGATCCATTTGTAGTGTACCAGGTGGTGCATAAACTGCATGTTCTCCTTGCTCTTATTATTTTTGCTTTACATCACATGCTGCTCCACTCCAGCTTGACTGTCATCATGTTAGGTAGTTTGAGTTTTTTTGGTGCTTTGAAGTATTTAATATTAGAGTAAAGATAAGAAATATTAAACTTGCAGGGTTATGTGTCTTTAAACATCAGCCACCTGTCATCATTATATAAATGCGATAGTTAGAGGTGGGCACATGCATGGGTAAATTGTTAGGTAGAGCCCACCCCTCCCCAGCTGATTTTTTGTTTGTCTCCCAGGAGGAAGTTGCCAAGAACTTGCTGGCAGAGTTCAACCTGGGCTGTGACGCACATCGCACAGAGCATGTTTATCGTGTGTATGTGTCCACCTTCCTGGGCTTTGGGGGAAATGCAGCACGCCAAAGATACGAAGAGAGCCTCGTCAGAAATACTGCCACTCGAAATAAGTGAGAGCCAGTCCTATAGAAACCTGATTTCTTTGCTTTTCTTTTTTTTTCTTTTCTTTGTTAATTTTATCTTTTAAATGTTAAACACTTTTAAACCTGAATGAAATTCCCTTTATTTCTTTCAGAAACATTTTTAAAATGGCTGCTTTGGCCTGTGAAGATGAATTTTTTTATTTGTCAAAGTCCCTCATAGTGATTTTTAAATATTTTTAAAAAAAAGTTTATATTTTTAATTTAGAAGAAACTGCGAAAAAAAAACATTTTGAATTTGATTTAAAAGAATGTATTACTAATGCATCTTCATATCCATCTTCATATGCTAATGGAGTAGTTTTATATTTTTAAAAGAAATAAGGGAATTTTGTTCAGAGGATGAAATTAAATAAAATTAAAAAAGCTTGCTCCTGGGTGTCAGAGGATTTAAATACAGTTCAGTACATAGTTAGCTGTATGTATTTAGTATTTTCTGTGTTATTTATTTGTCCAGGCTGTTAGGCCAGCATGTTGGCGAGACGGCAGAGTCGCCCCTCCTGGATCCCTGTCTCCCCACAGACCTGCAGGACGAGATCGGGCCGCCTACACAGAAGCTCTTTCTGCGAGGCACGGGGGACTTTGACCAGTGCAGACAGCTGCTCCAGCCGTTCCTCAACCACACCAATGAGACTCAGACCTCGCTGAACGGTGTCTACCAGCCCGCCATCGACTACAGCAACAGCCAGTTCTACGGTTTCTCTGAGTTCTACTACTGCACAGAGGACGTGCTGCGCATGGGTGGAGATTATAACTCCTCTAAATATGCCCGGGCTGCCAAGGTAGATGCTACTGCAGAAAATCTCACATGTACTCCCATCACTAAATGATTTATTACTTGAGGTGGAGCTCTAAACTGTTTACAGTGGTTTATCTTGTCTGATAGTGTCTGTCATACAAATGCAGCACTATTGAGTCATTATTGGGAGCACCAGCTCTTGAAGTTGCTGTCCATAAATGCAGTTTAATTTTTGCACAAAGCTTAATGTCAAAGTCAGACTTCTCATGAATCTTGTGTGGATATATTTCAAATGTGTGTGGTCAAGTAGATTGTTGATGGGACTTTGAGTTTCACTGGTGTAATATTCGATATGGTCGAACTCCAGGAGCAGCTTGGCCTTTCTTGCAATATTAATTCAAGCTGTATCACCTCAGAGAATTTCACAGAAACACTCGTTTAACCTTCAACAGAGTTACTGTGCCACGCAGTGGAGGACTCTGAAGGAGCGCTTCGACTCTGGGTTATACGCCTCACATGCTGATCTTCACAGGCTGAAGTAAGTTGCACAAAGCTCAAAGCCCTTGTATATTTACACTAACCATTTGGCCAAGAATGTTTATCATTTGCATTATGTTTATGTATGTGTGCAGGTACCAGTGTTTTAAATCAGCATGGATGTATGAGGTATTCCACTCTGGCTTCTCTTTCCCAACAAATTATAAAAACCTCAAAACTGCCCTTTTGGTCTATGACAAAGAAGTCCAGTGGACTCTTGGGGCTATCCTTTACAGAACACGCTTTTTGCCTTTGAGGTAAGAGGCCCTCTCATTCTCTACAAACATTCATTTTGTTGTAGCAGATAAATCGTATCTCCCTTTCAAATCTGTCTAACGTACTTGTTTGATTTGTGTTTCCCAGGGACATCCAGCAGGAAAGCCTGAAAGGAGTGCACTCCCACTGGCGGCATAGCTTCTCCTTTGTCAACAACCACTACTTATTCCTGGCCTGCTTCTTCATTGTGTTGTTGTCTATTCTGCTGTACTTACTGCGCCTTCGCCGCATCCACCGGCG
>OMKZ01036410.1:7159-18526 GCA_900302535.1 Neoniphon sammara | reverse complement strand
GTATATTTCACCCCTAAGAGAAAATGTATACAGATTACTTTCAATTGGGTGGGCAGATATAGAATTCTGTTGCAAAAAAGAAAAAAAAATATCATATGGGTTTTCTTGGGACAAAATCTTACTAAATACGGGTCTTTGGTGTAACATACATGTGTGTGGGGGTCCTTGATGAAAAAGTACTGGGAGCCTCTGGTCTACTGCATTGGGCACTGGGCAGTAATGTCATGTTCTTGACTGCCATCTGCTGACAGTGAAGGAGAGTGTGTTCTCTGTGGAAATGGATCAAAGGGCAGCAGCAGGGCAACGAGTTTAAAGAGCTGTGAGTCCCATTTGTCTCTTCACGTCAACAGCTCTGGCCAGATGAATGGCAACAGGCAGACTGTGTGGGACTGCTCTAACCCTCACAGCCTGTTTTTTTTGTCTCTCTGTGTCCTCTGTAGACTGACAACACCCCCTTTATTCCATGCCCGCAGCTCCACTTTGCCTTTGAGGTTTGCCATTCAATCTGAAGGCTGTTGCATTTGGTTTATTTGCGTTTACATGATATGCCCTTGCTCATTTTCACAGCACTGGTAAAATAAGATACACCTACATGCCATGACACCCCCTCAGTCTGATTTACATACATTAAAGTACCTCCGACTTTGTCCAGAAGATGGTGCTAGGCTCATTCTTGTCCCTCATTCTCAGCATTGCAGATGTCTTATAACTCAAAATGAGACTGTTTATTTTTCTCTTTGAGCTGTGTAAGTTTTCTCTTTTAATTTGGGGATTACATCTAGTCCACCTTCTCAAAATGACCATAGTGTACACAGAGACGGGTGACAAATCAAAGGAAAAACCAACATAAAGTGTCTTTGCAAGGCCATCATGAGCTGACAGAGCAGCTTCAGTGCACCTTAGCATGGATTCTACAAGTCTCTGTACTGAAGGGATGCAACTCCATTCTAACATGTCAGTCCAAAATCTCTCATAGGTGTTCAAATTGGGTTGAGATCTGGTGACTACAAAGGCCATAGCATACGATTTCTGCACCACTGAACTCTCAAATGTGCATTTGTCTTTGTAATGAGGGGTTTATGCACTGAAACCCTACTATAATATCCTTCTCTAGGTACAGTGCCTTTGGAAAAAATGTACTCCATCTATGTCAAGGTGCATTGAAGTTGTTATGTTGTTTTTTCCTTCAATTTTTCACGCATCTGTACATGGATAAGTGTGTAAGTAGTGGCAAAATGTATTGGTATTTGGTCTCCCTTCGGTGATCACTTGAGTGGAGCTCATTTTCATGCACCCACCTTTTTCCCACTGCATTACTGACAGTGAAAATACCAGATCTCTCAGTGTAAAACTTATTCAGATACAGAGCCACAGTCATCTTATTAACTATTTAGAGTCAACCCAGCTGAGGTGTGAATGGAGATTTTATCATCATCATCAATATTATTATCATTTCTTGAGCCTCAGCACCAGAAGGTAAAATAATTCCCCAATGAACTTTGGACAGAATGTGACACAGCCTTCCCATTTGTGTCTAGCATTTCAGGTTCATGGTGTAGCACATCTATTCTATGACTGCACACCTGATAGTTGCCGCGTCCAGTGTAAATGACTCACTGCCCTTTTGCACAGATTGCAAGACTACATCAATGAGCAAACTCTGACTGTTAAGCAATTACAGATAGAATGACTGTGCACACACTCCGCCTGTAAAGATAAGGAACACTCTGCTGCAGAGGTGTGTGAGGGTAGTATGTGGATGTAACTGGGTACATGCACATGTGGAGCTGGCAATAGTTTATCTATCATAAGATTGTACAAAATAGTAGACATTATTTATAGATTTATTCTTGGAGATACAGATACAGGCTGTCATTCATTCAGAATTCATGATTGCACTTTAAATCCTGGTGAAAGCACACAGGCTTGCACATTTTAATTTCCAGTGATCTTTTTATCCCACACCTCAACTCAATTCAATTCATTTTTTAATCACAAAGCCCAATTTATCCACTTATAAAAGTAAATATATCATATATCAATAACTAATTCATGAAACTGATACTGACAATAGACAGTGATAGTGAGGATAGGGTTTAAACCGAATACTTATCTGAAAACAAAATGTGATGGTGATTATGATCCCTTATGGTTGTTACTGATTGAAGGCCAAATTTTGCACCTTTTATATGCCACATCTACCGATCTGAGCAGACCAACTAGTTTTATATGGGAGTGTGTAGGAGTGGATTAGGTCAATGTCAACGATCACCACTACACGATGACGTCACAGGCAAGCTCCACCTCCTCTGCCTCCATCACTTCGTGCTCCCTCCCGGCTCGTGGGAGGGGAGAGAACGTGCTCGCAATCAGCAGCGTGAAGCTAGCTAGAAATAGCTAGAAAAATACCGGAGGTAATTGCTGTTACTTTCATAATAAAAGTATAATATTTGTCAGCTAAAATCTAAAGTTTTGGGGTGTGAAGAGACAGAAAAATAAAAAATAAAAAATCGCACAGCTAACTTTTCCCAGGTAGCAGACATCCTTCCAGGCTGCCAGAATTAAAACAGACTTTACTTCGAAAATAGGATAGATCCTTTATGTCTGATAAACCTTTATGTTGGTGTTTGAAGCCTCAATCTGTGTATTTTTGGCAGCTCTAAATTTAGGGTTATACTTTCTTGAAAATGCCTGTATAACTATTAATGTCAAGGGAAACACAACTATTGTATTTTCATTTATTAGAGATTTCACCGTGTATGTATTCTTTATTTTCATTTCTCCACAATGTTGGGGCATGACTGTTGTTTTGAAAAGTGGTAACCGGAAGTCTCATGTTTCATCCTGGTTACCTTGACACTGATGTGCGTGCGCGACTGACAGTGGGGAAGTGCATCTGACACCGCACCGCATCCTCCATCGGACCTTAACCGGCGCCTGTCCAGTTAATATAAGCCGGCCATACGAACAGTATAGAGAACGTGTAGTGTCTTGTGGGGGTTTCGGCGTGGTCAGATTTAATTTGTTTTCGGTTAGCATCTTAAGGCCGCGAGTTTGGCGGAAAAAAACCCTGAAATATCGTTACAAAAATGAACGAGAGTGAGCACATTTACCCGCTAGAAGAGTACGATTTCGAGCGACGTTTCGACGAAAGACGGGCTCTAGAATGGATGCAAGAAAATTGGTGAGTCAAATCCGGAAGAAAACTTAACTTATGTAAAAATAATAATGATGGTAGCAAAAACAGGTCTTACTTTCTTCGGCCGACATTAGTGGGCTCCGGCCCGGGTCCATCATGTCCCGTCAGGGCTGCACACCCTGCGGGACCGTCATACTGTTGAACTGATTTGTTAAATATGTGTAATTTACACAGCTTCCATAAAGCTAACATAGTGTAATGAGCTGGGTTTTACGCTGTAGCATTGTATCCGGCTATTGGTAGTATAAGAAACTGGGAAAACCTACTTTACCCGCTTCTATTCAAATGCCCTTGGATGCATGATACGACCGCTTCAACTTCATCTGTGCTCCCATAGGCCAGGCTTGGTTTGATGAAAACAGGCATTTGCATGAACAAAGTACGTTGCAATTATCAGATCATATGCTCAATGTATGCCATGATCATACATTTTATTTCTACTCACCGTTTTTAAACGAATAATTAAGCTACATCAATTATAGTTAATATAATGGGGAAAATACTGTGGGTTGGGCTAGATTTACCAAAGGATTAATTATGTCTTCTTACATTCAAAAGAGAATACAGACTGAGGCCTGCAATGTCGAACCATTAAGGTGTTTTCCTAGCCGTCCAATAATATGTCTGCCAGAGAGGGAGTGATTCGTATGCACAGCAAGGAAACCTAGTAAGACCACATTTTTGCAGTGAGGTGAGGTTCACTCACAGTAGGTACGATGTGGGGCAGAAACTCAGTACTGTTGTGTTTCTGCTCCAGAAGTAAGCATGCTGTCACATTTCAACTCTAAAGTCCAGGGAAATGTGCAGCGCCAGCCAAACTGATCCCATTTCCCCTCCTAACAAGACAGACTGACACGAAGCTGACACTGTGTACAGTGCGGAAAAACTCAGCACTTCAAAACTAACACGTGGAAAATACCAATGATGCTTTTGCTGGTGTTTGACATACAGGCATCTGAGGTTGTTGGGATTAATGGACTAGAGCTGCTTCAGCATTCCTTCTGCTGATGAGTCGAGTGACTTTGCTGTTAAGGCCCACGGTTTTGCTTCCAGACAGCATTTATTCCTTCACCTATCAGCTCCTTTCACAAGCCTCTCTCTGAGGGAGTAAGTTGGGCTGGAAGAGAGGAGGAAATGTGATCAGCTCATTTTTGGGTGTCCGCTCCTCTGTTTGACCTCCTCCCTCCGCTTTATTTCCCTCTGTCTGCACCTATGTCTCCTCACTCTCATCCATGATAAATTTCCTTCTCCATATATTTGCAGGAGGCACACATACTCTGTGTGAAAGAGTAATTAAGGGAACCAGGCGTCGAATTACAGCAGGCCACTACAGTTTACAGAAAGGGAGGTGTTCTGCTATATCAGCTGTCATTGTCAGGCAGCATTATTAATTAATCCTACACATTCAGTTGGCAACAGTAGGTCTCTTCCTTATTTTCTTCTTCTTTTCTTTTACACACACATGCACATTCAGAATACAAAATACTCACCAACCCACGCACAAAATATCAATATTGGGAGCTTTTTATGTGTGTCTGTGTGTTAGAGAAAGGCATAGAGCTTTGTGAAATTCAGCAGTATGCCCCTTTAAATGGGTTGACACTGGTTCCCACTCTGGTCTTTGCAAGGGCTTAGGCCTTGTTGCATCAAAGCATGTCACAGTGGCAGACTGGGAACGGTCATCACATCACAAGCCCCAGTAGCCTTAACTGGGTCAAGCAGCAGCATCTCTTCAACCTAATATGTATTCTGCCAATCTGGATTAATCATCTGGTTCATTCCCAGACACCCCCCCCCAGACACACACACAGCCATGCGCACATTTTTATGTAAAGAGAGGCTTGCTTATTTTTAATCACATGTGGCAGTGAAAGCAAATTCTGATTTGCAGCAGTTGCCTGGCACACACACACACATAGCATCCACACTTAAACTTTTTCCTCACCATTTAGTATTCAGTTCAGCTGGTTTTGATGGAATTCATGAGTTGACCTTTTCTAACATTCTTGGCCACGCTACTCTGTCGTCACATTTTGCTCCCGGCTGTTATTGAAATAGTATCATTAGCTCTTGATAAGCCAGGCAGACAGCACCCAGTCAAATTGCCTCATCAGTCTGGACCAGCAGCCCAAATAGTCAGTGTGTCAACTACTAATCTCTGCTAATCCTTTGCTATAATTATAAATGAGGACCACAAGATGAGGATGCTACCAAGGGTGGATTAGAGGTCACTAGAGTTTTGCCAAACTCCCTTCACGTCACATTATTTAATCAGGACAACTCCATTCAGTTGTACTGATTTCTGATAGTACTCCATGCACCCACTGGTACATAAAAATTAGGCAAAGGGGTGATAAATATTGCATTTTTAAAATTTATAATATTTTTTTTTCTCCAAAAAATCTGTGTATATGTAAATTAATAGCCTACAACATACTGTAATATGTTGACCAGTCAATTGCCTACAGCAATCCAGACACCCTATCAGATGTCATATTTGTTTGATCACAGCGGTCTGGTTCACTCCCAGTCACCCTAATTGTGTAATATCCTTATGTAACAGCATCACATCTGTATAATGATTTACTGTTTCAGTGTTTGAAACAGCAATGTGGTTCGGGGTTTAGCAGGGCCCTTTGGCTGTGGAAGCAGTCTTCCTTATTTGGTGGCTTGGTGCAGCTTTAGTACAAGTTGCACTGGGTATCACTGAAACATTTTTGATATTCTGATCATTTGATGATACTGCCTCTGAAACTTTGCCTTTTCTGTATTGAATGAATGAACGTATAATGTCAGGATTTTATCCTGTGGATCATTTGTAAATGCCATGTGCAATTTTTTTCACCTCCTTAAATCCCCAAACATTTAGAAGAAAACTTGCATTAGATGACATAACTTTAGTTACCTTGTGATGCATTAAATTTAATATCCACATTGTAGATCAGCAGGCTACTGTTAGGCATCATCCAGGATTCCTGCCACCATCAGCATTAACAATCAGAGCAGATTACCTGAAGTTTAACTACACTAC
Source organism: Neoniphon sammara (assembly GCA_900302535.1). Classification (NCBI taxonomy): domain Eukaryota; kingdom Metazoa; phylum Chordata; class Actinopteri; order Holocentriformes; family Holocentridae; genus Neoniphon; species Neoniphon sammara. The sequence goes on along the minus strand of OMKZ01036410.1, from coordinate 12,296 downwards.
ATACTGTGCTATGTACAGTGTATATTGTCTGTCTCTCTTTGGGTTCACTTTCATAGTCTGACAAATTGTGGTACTGTTGAGATTAGGGTAAAGACAGTTTGTCAGTTTGATCAGACAGTAAGTTCTATTCTATTATATTCTATTCTACTCTAGGAATGTCACAATATGAGAATGATGGTAGTTAATACCCAATGGAATTCCAGGATTCTCAATGCCTGATTCAATACCAGCACACATTCCTTTATATATAAACTTTATATTAACCTTTACAAATAAACACAAACTTTGTGTTTCAACTTCAAGTATTTAAACATACAGTATACATTCGAATAGGAACACTGAGTTACAAGTTCAACATTGGCCTGTAGCCTTCAAATAGATAACCAAGTATCCCAATTCCCAACAAAAAATGAATTTCAAATTAGATGAAGTTCATGAAATATCCTGCTGTAACAACAAATACAATGGTGTGATTATATTCTCTCATTTTAATTTACAGTCCTGTAAGCATGATTGATACTTAATATGTTTCAGTATTTAAACTTACAGGCAGAGACTACATTGGAATAAAAATGTGAGTTACAGAGAGAGGGATCAATTTGTGTCAGTACTACCAATACTAAAAACACTAAAATTGATATCATTTCCAAAGTTTTTGGTATTGGCTTTCTATTCTATTCTGTTCTGTTCTGTTTTACTCTTACATGATTACATGATTTGTTGGAGTAATAGATAACGCAGACATCTTTTAACAACCGAGTTTATGTTCTGATAATGTGGCGCTTTTTACATTTTGCCAGCTGACAAAATGTCAACAGGGAACTGATTGCTGCAGTGCTAATCTGTTTGTTATGGTGCGGTCTCTTCTCCACAGGAGCAAGTCCTTCATGTTCTGTGGCCTGTATGCTGCACTAATATTCGGGGGGCAGCACTTCATGAGGGAAAGGCCGAAGCTGAACCTGCGTCGCCCGCTGGTGCTGTGGTCACTCAGCCTGGCCATCTTCAGGTGAGTCAGCTGGAACTGAGTGGGATTTTCTACACAGTGTTCAGTCAACCTGTGCAAGAAGAAAGGAGCTCTAACAAAATAGCACATGCTGTACAGTCTGAAGTTAAAAAATCCTTACAGGCCAAAGTATTATTTTTCTGCCTTTTTATTGGAGCATGAAATGTGGAGGTGTGAATGGCATGCTGAAAAAGGAGCTTAGTAGTTTTCCCCATGAGAGGAGAATGGACTGTACTTATAAGCACAAGTGCTTTTCTATAACAGGGAATGACCTTATCTTGGCGTCTTAACCAGCATCATTTTTTGGGAACTGTTTGAGCCATCAAAGGCCAAAACCATACTGGTGAGTCATAGAATCTGAAAATTCATTTTTATAGAATAGGGATATCATTAAGAGTGCAGTTTTAGAATTGAGGCTGAAAAGCTCACCAAAAAATGATTGAAATCCCAATATTGACAGTCCCAAAGGCTGCTGCAGTTTCTGGGAAATGTGTTTCAAAGAGCTTGCTAAACCAGGTATCCTCATGCAGAGTATAGTCCCTGGCCTATATGTCAGGTCGTGTGCTGGAGAAATTATTTGTTTGCTCAAGCTGTCCAAATCCTTTTTGAACATTTTGTTGTTCTCTGGTTCTGTGGCACTGCAAGGGTTAGAGGTTGATGCTAAAAATGTATGCCTTTTATGGTGCTGTATGCACTTTGGATACAAGCATTAGCCAAATGGCATGTTGCATTGTTTTATTAGTGCTTTTAAAGAAATAATGCAGAGAAGACCTGTGCCCGAAAATCTTATTGCCAAGACTCCACTATCTATGCTCTCCACCATCTTATTGGCAGATAGATAGTTGAGCCTCCTAGTGGCGACAGTTAAACATTGCTAGGGACAGTGTCTGGCAAGCACAGCCCTGGCTGTTGTAGGCAGTGTTATTCATATAAAACCAGTTATTTTGAATCAGAACAACATATATAAATTAACTAAGACATAGACAAGTTGTTATTGGTGGACCTCACTTGGAGGGAAGGCCTAGAGACTGGTATGTCACTCCCCGATTTGCAGACTTACTGACTGACTTTTTCAAAACATATTGGAGAAATAGCAGTTTTATGATTGGACTCAGAGAGATGCACAACCCATTTCTGAGCAAGTTTGAAAACAGCAAAACAATAATAAAATTCACATTGTGGGCAAAGAAATAGGTCTACCGAGATAAAAGTCAGACATCTAGCCTAGTCAATGTTAAGTTCATGATATAATACATGAATGTACATTGTTTTGTTAGTAAAATACTGGCGCCTCCTCTTGGTGACAACTAAATATCTCTAGGGAGTACGAGTTTAGCTAGTAGTTACGTTAGCTATGTTGTAACACAGGTTAATCAGGACAACAGACCAACAGTACTTCTTAATCCTATGTTATTATTAGTTCAGTTAAGAAAAATAAAAACGCACTGAGGACAAAGTATGTAGTGCAGATGAGGTGGTGTAGGCTGGGCTCCAGGGCAGCTCTCCTCCTGGTAGATAAATAACATCCTCACACTGAGGGGGGTTTCCCCTTTGCTGTATTCAAAGCTGCCTTTGGACACTTTTGCTTTTAGCAGAGGGGAATAAAAAAAAAATCCACCCTTGCCATTTGTACATTTAACCTAGTAGCTCTAGGGTGGACAGGGCTCTAAGAGATGTATCTGCATTAGGAAATGTCATCACAGGTGTAAAGGAAACCAAGCAAACGCCTTGCAAGAAACTGCATGCACAAACTGCATTGCAATACGCTACATTTAATCATAAGTTTGAGGATCTTTTCGCTTGATGATTTTATAGAATATAAATTTAATGATGCTTATACAGTAGTAGCTCTGTCCTCTACGCTGTGTTTACACTCCGCATGTATTGCGTCTGTAGGCTATGGGATTATAATTTTCTGATTTAGCTAGAAATCCTCTCTTAACGCTGCATTTACTTCAGCCCTTTGGAATTAGATGGCCACATTTTATTTACATGCCATTAGCTGAGTGAGCCTAGATTACAGTTAATACCCTGGAAAATTATGCAGTTTATATGTTTCTCATGAAATCCAATTACCACATGAAAGCCATTTGTTTAATATTTACAGCATCTGATACAAAACATGGGTATAGATATCTTTATATTGAATTTTCCTTCTATACCTGCCACTGGAAAAAGAGTCACAGCACCAAAGACAGTGTCTGTTGTGTAAGTGGGCCCATTACAGGAGCAGAGTTTGTCTACATCGTGACCCACTTGGCAGGTGACAACAGACAGGGCTGGTGTCCCGAGCTCTGCAGCGTGCACAGAGGTCCATCATCAGTGGATCTGTCTAGAACCCACTGAGCCCTCCCTCTAATCCTAATCCCACAGCAGTGGGCATGACCTGTACTCTTTCTCTCTGTTGGCACTGGCTGCAAACAGAGCAGAGCAGTGTGGCATTTGGGGGTCCCGCTGGCTCCGAGGGCTTAAATACACACAGGACCATCAAGAAGCAGGTGTGAATCTGACTCACGGCCTTTGTTTCAGGCCATCTTCAATCTTTCCTGTCACACTGCAGTCTCTGCACTACCTTGTGTAGTAGCAAACCATAAAAATATAGTAGAAAACCATAAACATAATCCCTAAAAAACAGCGATGAGAGGAACCACCCACTGTTTAATCCATCCACCTGTAACTGCAGCACAGCAGCTCTGTGGAGTGACTTGTAGAGATTTTACAATGAAAACATTTTTTTGATTCAACATTGATAGGGGTGTTGGAACAACAAAAATATTACAGAAAATCTCTGACTTGGCTCTCTGCTCAGTCATTTTGCTCAGACCTCATTGCTGAAGTTTTATTCTGATGGTTTCTGCAGAATAGAGGAGAAAATTTTCTGTTATATTAGTGTTTTAGTGTCAGGGGAATAACCCATTATCAACTGCGACTGTGCTAGTGCCTGTAAGATAAGGGACAGTAGTATTAACATACAACTTGTCTCTGTATGTTTTTCCACCATTCCCAAAAGCTTTAAATTACTACATAGAAAGGCAAATTACTTCCTAGAACCTCAGCGGATCAATACATGATTGCAGCATAATTGCAGGGCTCTTTGAGGTTCAGTGGCATTAAAGTGATGATTATTGTATGTTTGTACAGTTGGCAGTAGATTTGCACTGTCCACCTCGGTTTAGTCTTATGAAACTGTCTTTTCTTTTTCCAGCCTTAACAGAATGATTACACATTTCTAAGTATTGTCGTAATAACAATTTGATAATTTCAAGGTAGCTCAAGTCAGTTTGCGACAGATCATGTCTGTTGGATGAGACAGTTTACATAATTGAGTAGTACAAATGGGCATTTCAGGACATACCCACCCTGTGGTGTGAACTTTGCCAGTGGACTATGACTCTGCTGAACTTGTTTGATAATGCGTTTGCATGGTTTGTTTTGTTCCTCAGTATCATCGGAGCAATCAGGACTGGTGGGTACATGCTGCACGTCCTCACCAGCAGCGGCTTCAAACAGTCGGTGTGTGACCCCAGCTTCTACAGCGCCCCCGTCAGCAAGTTCTGGGCCTACGCCTTTGTCCTCAGCAAAGCCCCAGAGCTGGGTAAGACCTCCTGTGATCTCTCCTGACAGTCCTCCGGGCTGCTGTGAAGAGGTGCCAGCAGATCATCCCCAAACAGTTTTTACAGTTCAAGATGAAATTTGTGCCTTTCTGAGCAGCAAATGAAAGAAGTTGAGCTGAAAAAAAAATGTTAAGGGACGTGACCTTGACTAAATATCTTGTCAAACAACTGAAAATCAGTGTAATTTTGGGGCCAGGGGTTTAAGATTCACTTTTCTGAAACATAATTTCGGAGTATCAGTGAAGCCATGGATTATAAATCAGCTATTTACATAGAGGAAATGCAAAGGACAAACATAAAAACTAACCTCAAGGAAGCAAGTCATGTGTCTCCTTATGCACTTGTCTCATGGCACTTAAACCTTCTAGTGTATTTATATTGATCAACAAGCTATTTCCTAAAGCAGACTGCCTCTGGATTTACTCTCCTCACTTCATGCTCTGTGTCAGAGACTCCATTGCCAGGGTAAATGGAGGTGGATGCTGACATGGCAAAAAAAAAAAAAAAAAAAAAAAAAAAA
>OMKZ01036403.1:6325-29500 GCA_900302535.1 Neoniphon sammara | reverse complement strand
GCTAAGTGAATACCTCAGGCAACAGAAACCCAATAACACAGAAGAGGAGGACCAACCATTATGGAGGGACAAGCTCCTCCACGGCATGTACCACCGCCAGATAGATGAGTTACTAAGTGAATCCCTCATGCAACAGAAACTCGATAACACAGAAGAGGAGGACCAGCCATCATGGAGGGACAAGCCCCTCCACGGCATGTACCACCACCAGATAGAAGAGGTGGCTAATATCAAGAAATCCTACCAGTGGCTGGAAAAGGCTGGATTAAAAGACAGCACAGGAGCACTAATCATGGCTGCACAGGAACAGGCCCTCAGTACAAGATCAATAGAGGCAGGGGTCTACCACACCAGACAGGACCCCAGATGCAGGCTGTGTAGAGAAGCTCCTGAGACAATTCAGCACATAGTAGCACGGTGTAAGATGCTGGCAGGAAAAGCATACATGGAACGCCATAACCAAGTGGCAGGCATAGTGTACAGGAACATCTGTACTGAGTACAGACTGGAAGCCCCAAGGTCAAAATGGAAGACACCTCCTAAGGTGGTGGAGAATGACCAAGCCAAGATCCTGTGGGACTTCCAGATCCAGACTGACAAGATGGTAGTGGCTAACCAACCAGACACCGAGGTCTCTGTCCAGAAGAGTGCAGTCCTAGGAACAGCTAAGATACTGCACAGAACTAGGAACAACTAAGATACTGTGCCTCTGAAGCTGTTTTATTTACACAGTGTATCATGTGTGTTACACAGTAATGAAATGCACATCTTTTAATTTTTTTTAAAATGAGAGTTCCTGCCATCTATAGTTCCTACCATCTAACTTCTCCTAAAATGACTTTTCTTTTTAATTACAAGACGTGTATTTCAAATACACATGATAAATTGTGTAAATAAGAGAGCTTTGAAGTTAATACAAGGTTTATTTTTTCACTTTGATGGAGCTAGGCTGTAGACTTCAAATCTTTATGTTAAGCTAACACAAAATGCTACCACCAGTGGATGTACAGAGGTGAAAATGGTATCGAACATCTTGTTTCAGTCTGGGTAAGTCGATAAAAGGGAATTATGCCCAAAACATTGGAGCATTCCTTTAAATTGAAACACCCCCATTGGGCAAATCAGGGTAAATTTGAAAATCTCATAACATAGTTTTGACATGCATTATTCACTATCTGAGATACATATTAGACACAGGTGAGCACTTGGGCTGATACCATTCCATAGTCCATTTGGTGTTATTTATTGCTATGACTCAAGACTTTTTGAACAGCCTGTACTTAGGCAGGGAAAACTATGGGAAACTTACTAGTGATCAATATGAGTGGTGCAACACCGCACCAGATGTGTTATCTATGCTTTTCCCTCCCCATCTGCTGACACTACAGCTGAGCTGACACACTCCCACTTCACTAGCTGTTACTTCCCCGAGACAGATCACATACCCTCGCAGATTTACACTGAGGAAAAGCTTCACAGCTGTGTTTGGGATGTTTATTTTCGGGACGTCACTTTTGATTGATGTGGCCTCAACATCTTTCATAATATGGATGTTGATTTGACTGAAGTCGCATTGAAACAGATAGTACTTCAGTGTGTAACGATCTTCCAAAAATCCAGTCAAGAGCAAAAGTATTAGGACAGTGATGTGAACTCAATTTTTTTTTTGCACTTGCTATTGCTATATGGAGCACAGGCGGCAACATTCATAAAACAACATTTAAAAAAGACAAGAAAAAAAAGAGAAATAGGTCTCTTACAAAGTCATACATTGTTCTCTGTTGGAATATGATTGATTCCATTGAGGGAAGCAAATAATAGTGGTGTGTAATGGAAGTCAGTAATGGAAAATGGAGTTGACTAACTAGTAAGAACAGTACATAGTAGAGCAGGTGCTGGATGTAAGCAGTAGAGTACTGTGGTGCACTTAAATAGTGGGGTGCAGGGCCTAATGCTGCACAGTCTGGCATAATTTTGAATGCTCTAAGTTAGCATTTCCATCATTCAGAGTGTAGTCTAAAATAGGGAAAATATGAATGGGATTTGAAAGAAGTGAAATGAAGGCAAACCAGAGCTTTACTAGCATTACTGCATTTTATTCTGTGAAATCAAATTCCTAAAACTAACATCTCCATTGTGAATTTTTGTCCTTCATTTCATCTTTCATCCCAAGATTTCCTCCCTTTTTCCCTTTCCCTTTGGGTTTTTCAGGGAGTTTTTTTCTTGCTACTATGACGGTTCAAGTCAGGGGGTGTGGTCCTATTTTGTTTGCTGTAAACTTGTGGGCCTGTCAAATCTGTTATTGTTTTACCCTTTTGCCTTGTTGTGTCTTATGTTGTGAAGCACTTTGTTTTTGAAAAGTGCTTTATAAATAGAGTTTATTATATTGACACTTTTTATATTAACGTCTAGCAAAGTGTTACTCATTTGTGAAAAAGGACATTAGTCAACTATAGCTGTCTGCCTTGGTAAGCTGAACACATACAAACAATAACAACAACAACAACAACAACAAAAATATTTCAAATGCATTCTATAACATAGTACTGAACTCTGGCAAAATGTGGATACACAAGGCAATGATGTCACTCTTTGTAATTTTCTTTCACCAGTGATTACCATTTCATTAAGGAAACTCAAAATCATCAAATATCACTACTTACAAAGGTGGTCATTAGATGTATTTTAACCCCTACACAAAACATAGTACATCTCATGGATATCCATTCAACAGAGCACTTATTCATAAGGGCTCTTAGGCATTTTTGAAAAGCCCATTCTTATACTGAATAGGGAATTTGGACTACACACGCTTCACAGACATGCTAATTTAATGCATACAAAACAAGAAGGCACTCGGTAGAGTGCAGACCTTCGCCAAGGCCACAGATGGAAATTACAGCCGTGTTTGTGCTAAGCCACGCTCCCTTTTGACAATACTTGAATTTGCAACACCCCTTTCCTGCCAGTCAAATGTATGTGCATTGCCCCTCAACCTGCTATGCCACCCGCTACGCTCATGATTCAGTAGTTTCAACTTCGTGACAACCAGTGTTGGACACCATCTTAAGTTAGAGGCTGCAGCTCCCTAATGATCTGGGCAATAAGCAAAAAAAAAAAAAAGATTCCTTGAAATCCTGCCTCTGAAGTTAGTCTCTTGAATCTCAGCCTGGCTACAGTGGTGCCAGTTTGAGCACAGTTTTTCTTCTTTGCTCTTTTTGTTTTAAAAGTATACTTCATACAACTTTTTGCTCAACCCAAGTAGTCTTGAATGGTTTGAAGAGCCACTCTGGTTAAAATTGTGTTTTTTTTTTAATGTGTTTTGCAATATACTATACTGGTGTATACCCCGCTTGTCATAAAGCATTGTTTGCAATTTGCTTCGTCGCAGTCAAAATGGTACTTCCTTGTTGTGCTCACAGAAATCAGGATTGACGCAGGGCATGTAAGTTTACCTGTCTGTTACATCACAGACTGGTAACCAATCGTAGTATGTCACTGTCTATTTGCATAACAATGAATATGCAGTTACCTTGTGGGCACTCACAGCACACATGTACAGAACTCATTTAGGAGGAAAGCTCACTATAGCTACAGATGAAGAATGGCAAAAGCAACAGCCAAGTGCAAGCCACCAAGAGGAGCTTAATTTCACAAGTTACCTAAAGAAACAGTTTTGCAGCTGAAATGGTTAGATTTTGTTCAAGCAGACCAGATCGATACTTCCTTTGTAACCAAAACCTTGTCCACACTAATCCAGAGAAACGTGAAAACGCGTATTCGTGTCAAATTGTTTTCCGTCCACACTAGCGTTTTCAGAACGTTTTTGAAAAGTTGGCCGTCCCGCACTAAAATGGTGAAAACGCTTAAATTTATTGAATACACATGCACAGTAGCCTAAATCTGAAGAGGCAACACCACAAATTTAAGTTTATAAGCGATATCAACAACACTTCTCCATCTACATCCTTCATTACATTACTGTACATGAAGCCAACGATGTCTTAAATATCAACACAGGAGTCGGACCGGGTCGGGTTTCTCATCAATGTATTGAACCATGGCACCATAATTTAATTCCTATCACCACAGTTTCACCTCGATCAGAATACCGTTATTGTAGCTATGATCATTGTAGTGGTTTCTACTGTATCCTCTCCTCCCTCTCCTCCATGCTGACACACACATACACACACACACACACACACACAGACCTGTTTCAGTATGATAAACGTCACAAAATTCTACGTTTTCCCATTTCGCTGTCCACACTACAACGCCAACCACGGCATTTTCAAATTTATCCACTTGAGAAGTGTTTTCGAAAAGCTCCGTTTTCACCAGACAAAAATGCTGTTTTAGTGTGGACTAAAGGGCAAAATGGAGAAAAAAAGATGTGTTTTCAGATTTCTCCAGATTAGTGTGGATCACTTCACCACAAACTGCTTTGAGAATTATACGCAAAAGTCTAAGGGGTTTTGCGGACAAATTTACTCTCAAATCCGATGTCACTCTAACATTATATTCTGGGACCACAACACAAGGGAGTCAACATTTATTTTAGTTTTTTATATTGCTGCCTATTAGCCAGCCAACTAGCTAAGTTGCCATATCCAATTAGCCTACCCGTATGTGGTAAGTGATTACCTGTTGTTTTTGTTTCGTTTGCACTATGGCGTTTTGCTGTTTGATTTTGCAAGGCCAAAATTTATCTAATGTTACCGAATTACACTAACTAACTATATTTCCTGTGTGTGTGTAACTTTTATAATGCTAGAGTTTTACTGTGATTCCCCCGGTTTAAAATACAAATACAAAAACATTTGCTTATTTTGTGTTTTTAATACCTATTTATTATAGGTATGCCTTATTTACATTGCATTTAGAGTGAACATTTTTAGTTTTTAAAAATTTTTGAAAAAAAAAAAAAAAATACTGCACACTGTTGCCACGCAGTCTTTCCGAAGTGGTTTGTCTTACACATCTGGCACCTCTCTAGATGTGCACAGTCTCTCTCTCTCTCTCTCTCTCTCTCTCTCTCTTTCTCTTTTTAATCTTACTTGTGCTTCATAGCCATTAACGTGCTGCATGATGGAGCCCCATGGTAGACCCTATAAATGTTGAGAGCATTTTGTAGGGCACAGGGCTTCAGGCACACTGGCTTCAGACCTGGGTGTAGAATCATGCAGGTAGGAGACTGCAGATATTTCCATAGTCATAAAAACACAGATGTGGCAATGATGTGAACACTCAGCTACATCAGAGACCAAAGAAACATTGTTACATATAACTTGTAACAATAACTCCAAAAACTTGTTCCTAGCAACAAATTTTTATTGCTCTGTGGGCATTGTTATACAGGGAGCAAACAAACCTATCAGAAGGCGTGATATAAGTTATGAACACACAGGGACGATGTGTCAGGTAACATTATGCACTCAACCTTATTGTCTAATGAACAAATACATTACTCTTTGTTAAATATAACATTTGTCAGCTTTCAAATGTTACATTGTTAGCTAACACAATAATAGTTGACAAAGTTCACTAGCTGCCGTCCTCTAGAGACTTTCTATGGTTTTCAAAGCGTTTCTTCAAAGCATGTTTATCTTTACAAGGTAGGTAATGTTAACTGTTATCAGAGCTGGCCATTGGGCCGAGGTTTATCTGGCTAACAAAAGCAACACACAGCTGATTGATAATGTAGTCAAGACGAAGGCTGAGGTTCTATTACCAATACATTTCTAATGTTGTAGAGAGCAAAACACAAAAATGACCATTCTGATATGTGCAACCTTGTGCAATTTGCTCTTCTTCTTCGGAATCTCTGATTGGACATGTATGGCTGAATAACACCTATATTACCTCTTGCCATTGTGTAGCGCACAGCAACAAAACAGAAAACAAGCAGAGTTTTGAGTGTTTGATGTTGGGAGGGCAAAGAAGGTGAGCAGGTTTGTGCGCAGCAGAGGGGTGAGGGGTAGGTTGAGATTTGAATAGGCAGGCACCGTTTGCATATTCATAGATCTGCGCATACTAAATGAAGGCAAAAGTGTAGAATTACATCTAAGCCATTTTGAGGCATAATTTTTTTTTTCATGGAAAAAAAAATCTCATTATGTAATTTCGTTGAACAGAGATGAGTTTTTAAGAGTTTAATCAATGCTAGAGTGGGTCTTTATATTCCATGCTTCACAGAGAGCTATGGTTCCAAAAACTGTAGCCATTTCTTTTAGAATGGAGTTGATCTTCCACAAACAGCAGCAAAAGGAATAAGAAAACATCTGTTTCAACTTCTCGAACTCTTTGTGCAGGAGTTCACTGGAAAAAGGGCTTGTGCATACTTCCATACTATCCATGTAACTGCATAATCGCTGTGGGGGATGTTCATAAATTTATTTCAGATTTAAACGAGGTAAATGTTTACCCTCCACTAGACCCCTGTTTCCCATCCAAGATACCAACTTATCCTGTTTAATATGCAAACTTAGACAGTTGAAGTGCCTACCTGCCTGCATACACCTCCAACAAAACCTGATGATTGACATCCCAGATTATTTTTGAAGATATTGATCGCTGACATTGACTCCTCTCCAGCTGTCTCTCTTTTTTTAACATTAATTTTTGCTTTTAATGAGGAGCTTAGTAGTTCCACATCATTCTTCTCTCCACACTTGAGTGCTGTCAATATAGAGAGGCTTTGCTCATTTTGTATTACATCCAATCCGACTGAGCCTCGTGCTGTGAAAGCAAAAGGGAAACCTAAAAATTCCACAATTTCCTGCAACTTCAGGTGTCTGTGACAAGGTTTGTCTACAGTAACTTCACATGTTTTTATTGGAGATGTATAAAACTGTGGAGTCAGAAAAGTGTGTTTAGAATATGGATTTGGAAAAAAATGGTGACATTCACCGCTGATTGATATTGGCATTTAAAACAAAAACTGAGCTGAAAAAATGAACACTGGCACTAAAAAATAGTCCCTGACAAAATATTGCTATTGGGGAAGAAAGAAAGAAAAAAAATAGTAAAATACTGTCATCCAAAATAAAAAAAGTAAAAAACATATACAACTTTTGAACATGCATTCAGTCTTTTAAATAACAGTTTCCTTCTGTCACTCTTGCCGTTGAGGCGAGGAGTTTTCAGGGGAGGTGCAAGCTGTGTGATTGCATGTAATCTGCATATTTTGGAAAGAATGCTGGCGGACTTTCCATCATCCCTCAGGTAGTGCAGCATTCGGCTATAGGATCTATATAGCAGCTGATGGTGGAAATATTCCACAAATGGTAGCAATTTACCCAGAGGCCATAAACAGAGGCCTACAACAAAGGTGCTGGTGAGTCCCCCCAACACTCCAAAGCCAACAAAGTTAACTGTTAACATTAATGTGTCAAACACAACTTCTGCAATTTATTTTATATTTGTATTCATCTACTTTGCCTGTATTCATTTGCCTGTACAATTCAATATTGAAGTGGAAGGAGGGAAATCATTTAATTTTTGCGGTAAACACAGTACAACTGCAACCACTTGTCCCCTATGCAGATGTCATCCACTTCAAGATTCACCCCCTCTGGCACTAAAGTAATTAAGCAGGTTGCCTGTGTTTCCTTGGTTTTTTGTCGTTAGTGTAACTAGTGCAGTGCCCGTTCAAAATGTGCCTGTGGGAAGGGGCTGATTGCTTGGCCTGCGGTATTGCTGCTTGCAGCTTTCTGGAGGCTGCAGTGAGTGTTGGTCAGTGTTGTTTGATACTACTACTAATTTGGTCAGCTTCACAGATAAAACAGATAGTAAGTTTGATTCAAGCAGTAAGCTAGTTCGCTCTTGTTTTCTTCAGTAAGTCGAATGTAGACAACGTATAAATGTAGACATATTGCTTGTGGTTTTCATTTGTTAATAGACAAGGGAATAAATGCTCTGGGAATGCACTGTCACCTCTGTGCTCCTAGTGTGCTTGTAGAACATCCTCATGTGCTTGAAAGCCACATGGTGAGTGATTGTGTTGTTGTACAGGGACCCACTTTGCTCACCAGTGCCACTAGTGGCCAAAAACTTCATCAGCCATTTTGAAAATAGGTAACGTTCATGCCTAGGTTTAGAAGTAGATCCTGATTTAGTTTGCAAAACAATCTTTTCTTCAGTGACTCTTTTCCAGGGTGAGATGTATATTCTCGTGTGCCATGGCAAACATTTCAGAGTTTGACAGAGAGAAATGGTGCATTTATGTGCTATCGAATGATTTTCCTACTAAAGTTCTGGTTGTCAGACTTTTCCACCAGCATATGAATGGACCAGACGTTTCAGATCAATAATAAAGTAACTCAAGAAAGTGACCCCGATGGGACCGATTACCTATCTCAAGCAAGTCTCTGCAAGTTGATTTCCATATCATACTGAAAGGAATGGTAAAAATAGTTGCCTGGAAGAACATCTAATAAAGAATGCTTTGCAAAATGGTTGGTAGTAATGTAAAGCATGCATGAACTGTAATAAATGTGCTAAAACATGCAAAAACACCGGCATGGTCTTTGAAACATGCTGGTCTTTATCTTGACTTAAGGTAAGGATCAAAATGCATTACATTCAGCTTTTTTTACATGCAAACAAAATTAAGTGAATGCATACTCTTGGTGTCTTAGTTTCTTCTCAGCTCTCAGTGGGCATCCCTTTGGGCATCTCTGAGAACTCCTTTTGAACCCCTTCTGTTATGTTTGCTTGGTTTAGTTTAGGAGTTTTAGGGCACATAACAGACAAAAACAAAGGCGTCCCCCCCCAGGGAGAATATCGAATTTGCAAGTTCTGCTACCTACGGCAAAGACCTGTAAATGGTTGTGTAAACTCTTGTGAAGTGCCTGTTTACCTGCCATTGTCTCAGGGGCACTGTCAAATCTAATCCGGCTTGAGCCTTGGCTGCTGTGTACCTGCTTCAAGTTGGCTGCATGCAAATGAGCTCTGCTTCAAAGGACCTGGAGAGGATGTATGTGAATGTATGTGGAATCAAATGCAGAGACACATACAAGCACGCAGACAAATGAGCATACATTGTTGGTTTGCGTCTCGTAATTTCGGGAAACGTTTGATCAACTTTGAAATGGCAGACTGTCCAAGGTGCTACTTTCGCTTGCATTGCAAGCCATATGGAGTAGCTGCTTTAGGCTGCTACATGGTTGTTGTTCTCTTGAATTGCAAACTAAATAAAATGATGGATTGCCCCTTACAGAACTGCATGTACCTTACCCTGGGCAAGACTCATTTGCTTTATCCACAGCCTAATTCATAACAAGCAGAATTCTCACAGTATCATTTACAGTCATGTCGAATATACACCATCCCAGTGTAGGCTCGCTTGCTTCATCTGCAACCTAATTCTCCCCAAGTCACGTTGCTTTACTGCTGCTGGAAGTAATCTTTCGATAACGAAACACGCTTTCCACTTGGGAAATGGTTTGAAAATGGATGTTGCGAGAGGAAGAACTAATCCAAAAATGGACATTTATCGACAACTGCTCAGCGCTGCTGGAGGAAAACAGCTGCTGCTGCACCGGGAGAGTCCACACAATACTCATTGCTGGCCATGCTTGACAAACATGCACATTCACACACACATACACACACAAACGCATACACGCGCGCGGCTGTTCGCCAGCTGTCAGACGCCCAAACACGCGCCAATTTATCATCAAGATAAATGTGAGTTTTCCTGGACCGTTGTCAACCCCTCACCCCCGCAAGACAGAGCCCGTGGAAGTGATATCATTATGAGTATCGGCTTGACTCACAGCAGAAGCGCTCACTGCAGGGGGACAGGAGCCTTAACCGTCCAGTTTTACGCCAGAGGAAGGGTGGAGATGAGTGTGAGGATGATATTTTGATGGACAGCCTGATGAAGTAGCCCAGCCAGGGGTTCTTAATGGAGATGTCCATCTGCTGTGTTATTCAAAGCACTTCAACAAAAAGCAGCGGGAAGGAAAATTCCTGGACATGGGATCCTTCAGCGAAGAGACCAGGGAAAAGCTGGTTAGAATAATGGTTTAATTTGACGTGATGCTGTTGTCAGTTTTGTTTGATACAGAGCCTCACTTCATCAAGAGTCGGTACATTTAAACAACGTTTTAGACTTGTCAAATTAATCTTATGCAGTACAAATTTAAATCCTTGCAACATTCATTCATCAACATGATAAACTTGCTTGATTTCAGTTTATGTTGAGACTTTAGCCATATTTCTATAGGAAACGCGTCCCCTTTGTCCATGGAAAAATTGAACTGATATATGGCACACAGTTATGCATGCAAGATGAAAATGACTCCAAGTGTAAAAACACCCGGCCAACCATAGGCACGCATACCACAACTGAATATAAATAAAGATGGGAGGTCCATAAATCACTTTAGTATAGGACTTCAGCCTCCTCCCTTTTACTCCCCCGAGTCTTGACAAACGGCAATAACGCCTGCAAGACAGTGATCAATCTGCATTACATTTACAAACTACTAAAACAACACTCACCTTTTCTCCTTGCCGCTGTGCACAGCTATTGCACTGTGGCTGGGGCCTACAAAGCATTAAGCTAAAAGGTCAGCCCTCAGTTATTAGGCATGGCGTTGTTTGCTAATAGCTCTGCCCGGAGAGGCAGCTATTGATCAGAAGCTGTCCCCTCTCCAACAGCGAGGAATACACACACTTTGTTTGTTCTTTCTAATTGAGCGGGGTTCACCTTGTAGGACAACACACACTTGCATGTATCCCGTGCGTGTGCGCATACACAGACACACACACACACACATGCACACACACACAACTGCAAGCAAACAAAAACACGCACAAGCATATAACTCTGCAGAGCACTGACAGATGTAATCTCATTGTGCGCTGTGTTTATTGGACCTTAGGTGGACCTTAGGTCTAGTCAATCAATGCCAGTGTTTCAGCAGGGGGCCTCACAATGGTGTGTGTGTTTGTGTGTGTGTGTACATATAATGTGCAGTTGTGTTACCTGTTAGAGGCTTAAACAGAGATTTTGCATCGAGTGCAATAAAATCCTCTGGATGATGAATACAAACAGATTATGAAGGCATCAGAGACAATAATGCAGCCCCCTAAACCTTGTTGTGACTAACCCAACCTGAAATAGAATTTAGATGCTGTAAGTAATCACCACAGCTGGATGGTCAGGATAAGTAACAAGGCACAAGAGCTGCTCCACTGACAATGATTACAAGACTTGAAGGATGCTGGTAATATATTGACACATACCTGTATCTGACCTATGAGTACTCCATTTGGATGTAAAGAAAAAAATCTGCTCAGTGGGTGTCAGTTATCAATATATTTGTAAATGTGTGTACATGTACTCATTAAAAACAAAGTAAATACAGTGCAATCTAAACCACCTCTTGTTATAGTATATCAAAGTGCTTTAGATTCCACTGTAAATGTGCATACATATGAAGGTAACTTACCGTATATTTTATGATTAATTGACATAAAGTATGGCTGTTTATTGACCACACAGGCACATTCCTATATGTTCCCATACATTTAGGTGTTCTGGATCTTATTATATTTTTGAATATTATGATCTATGATTATGGTGATTTGACCAAGTTAAACCAGTCAAAAGTTTAAGTCAGATCAATGTCAAATCCCATAAAGGGTATATGTATTTAGTATACCCCAGATTATTTTTTCCAACGTAAACAAATATACAATCACTTGTAAGGCAGAGGGAAAATACTCACTTTAGAATAAACATAATCACATAATCAGTTCAATTTAAAAACGATATTAAAACTAAATGAAAAGACATGCTTTATAGTTCAATCCAGTTCCTTTATTTAGTTCAGTTTATCAAGTAATGAAAAAATAATCCACTTCGTGTTTTCACAGTAATCCTTGAGATAAACAGACTAAATACACAGATTTAGAACTAGAAATATTTCTCTGTTTATAATAGGATTTTTCAATGGCCACAATGTGAACATGGTGCATGTGTTTTGTTGATGTTCTTTTTTCTGTCTTTATGCCATTTAAGAATGATTGTTTTTTTACCTAATGGGGCTGTTGTGGCACATTTAAGTGGTTTAAAATCTATTGTAAAGGGTGTTCATTTGTGTGGCACAACTTTATGCTTTTCTGGATATTTTGTTTTTTTTTTTATTTTTTTTTTTCTTTTTTGCAATCACATGACCTGTCAGGTGACCCCTCTGAACAAGTACTAGGTGTGTCTGCAGGAATCTCAAGTCTGAAGAAGGGCTTGCACCCAAAATGTCCCATATGGTGGTATTAAATGCTATGGGAGCCATGCAATCCTAGTGTGCAGACGTTCTCATTTTTCTTATTTTGATATTCTCAGTCAAGCACCTAGATCTCAGATGTTTGGATGTCCACTCACTCGGGAAGAGCATTCAAGGGACCTTAGCTGTGATGAATTAGCATCACCGCATAGCATTGAAAATGCCATATAAGGCAAAGGAGAACACCCACAACACAGGAACAAAATGGCACTGAACAAAGTTAAAAAGATTAACTTCAGCAATACAGAAATGCATGTAATACTCACCGTTTAACCAATACTTCACTGCACCAGAAAGGGAGATCACAGAGTAGCTGAATGCTGTTACATCCTTCTAAGGAGTTAAAAGAAAGTTGTTTTAAAACTCTTCACTCAAACCACATTGAACATCAAGGGCACAGGAGGAGGCCAGGGTGCCACTGCTGACGCTCTCTCCCAAACTGATGAGCACATCAGTGTCAACACTGGGAATGTGTCAGTTTCTGGCATTGATCCAGATGGGGACAGTGACATTCTGCCCAGCAATGAAACTTCACACCAACTGGCGGGCTCAAGGGAACAGGCCTTGTCGGACTGTGGCTTGCCCGCTAGGCAAATGTCTCTCCCCCGCTTGTCATTTTCCTCTGAGTCCAGATTATTTGGGGTTTTGCAGCGTTTTTAGCCATTTAGTCTCTAATTACAGAATGAAAGAACATTGATCAGTCATTGTGTACAACAAACTGTTAGTTTCTCTTAATAGATTGATTTCTTTAATACATAAAGAATCTGAAGACAGACTCCCAGGAGGCAAAACTGGAAGGCTGCCAGTTAAATCTGTTCTGTTCAAACATCTCCATACTAGCACAGTGTCGGACTTGGAGATGTTTCAGTGAAAGGCAAGTTATTGAGTTATTACTGAAATAAAGGAAGAAATAAATAAATCACATAGGGCCTATGGTACTCGATAGATAGATAGATGGATGGATGGATGGATGGATGGATGGATGGATGGACTTTATTGATCCCAAGCTGGGAAATTCTTGTGTTACAGCAGCCAGAGACATAAAAATAAAATTAAAAAGAATAAAATTAAAAAGAAAAATACAAAGATGTATACAATATACACTAATATACAAATATACAATAAAAACTATATACAGTAAAAAAAATAACTATATACAGTAAAAAATAACTACAAAACATACAGGAGCTGCTGCAACAGGCTGCCACCAGCGCGGCACCAAGGTTCATACTTGCGATCAAAACTGATGGGAAACACACCCGTTAAATGTTAAACCTGTTAAATTCCATACAGGTTTCTATTCAGACAGGATTAAAGTTATCAAAGGACCTTTGAGTACATAAGAACAAACTGGAGCTACTAAAAACTTGATGAATACCCAAACATGCAAACATTCTCTTTACTACGACTTTACCCACAAATTTATTTTACTCATATTTCATAAATGAGTACAAACGAGTCCCAGAGCTCAGCCTCAAATACCTTGGCAATGGAGCAACTCCACTACACGCTACTACTCTGTGGTAGGCATAGGCGGAGTTTGCAGGTGGGCAGTGGGGGTAGAGTGATGTAACCTCGGGAGCTGATGGCAATTTGTCACTTTACGTGCTGCCATGCTGACTGGGTAGCTTTTTTGTTTACATTCTGCTTGGATATATAACATTATATATATTACAGCTACAACGCTGGTTTCGCTGCACTGTCTTCTGTTCTGATCGGCTGGGATTCTGTCCGGAAAATTCTGGTATGTCAAAATTATTTTAGCTACTGTTTGCCTGTCGGCTAAATCAGAATCACCACTGTTTGAATCTATTGTCATTATATCTACCTGCTGTGAGTCATGATAACTTGATAGAAAGTAAACAGAATGCTTTGTGGACATGCTGGCTAACTTCAGCTAGGCAGGAGGCCAACCAGCCTGCTGCAAACTTCAGCTATATGCAACACTTGGCTGTATGAATGATCGCTTTTCAAGTCAAAGTTATGTAAAACAGAGGTCTGCTGCTCCTCCCATTACATTCCCGAAAATGTTCATACAGTGGCGGAATCCATGAAGCGAGAGAGTAAACAGAGTATGTTTGTCCTTGCCGGCTTCTGTAGACATGGGCTCATCAGTGCTCAGTTGATGCCACTATCTATAATAAACAATGTAATATAAAGTTTTTAAATTATAGAGCACTGATCAATGCAGTCCCTGTCTCCCTCTAGTGCTAAGGAAAAAAATGCAACATTTTTGTTTCAGTTATTCACTGAAATGCATTTGTGCTGGTATCCTACATTCTGTATGCTGTAATGTGTGGTATGGATTGTCATTTTATTTAGGCCTGTAGTGTGATGTAACCTAGGTCTGGTCTGTTCACAAGTGTAGCGCAAACTATTGGCCAATTCACTGTGTGGAGTTTTTTATGGTGTTGTTGCTTGAGTGATGGTGAGTTGTTTTTGTGTCTCTTTGTGGTACCTGCATGGCTAGATTTTCTCTGTATGAAGTGACATTTTATTGACAATGTTAATTGTATGTAACAGAATGTTATGCATGTGCATGTGACATGTTTAGGAGCACACTGGTAAATAGGGCTCCCCTGAAATCCACTGTGTAATTCGAACCCAGCTTGGAACTAGTGTCTTCTGTTATTGTATGCGTAACATGCCATGCAGTAGTTGTACTATGTAGTACTGATGTCATTTAAAAAATGTTGGACATTTGTGACTATGAGTTCCTCATAGTCACAAATGTCTGAACTGCCCAAGATCAAAGAAATAATGTAAGCTTTGTTGCGAGGTAGAATATCAGTATAGCGACTCCAATGGATGAAAATGAAATTTTCCCACCTGCCAATTTCAAGTAAACATTATTATTATATGGAGTTATCGGTTTATACAGTCATGTAAACAGCTAAAATAGTCTATCGCTTTACTCATAGTACTGGCAATAGTGTCATTATTGTGTGCATGTAAACAGCCAAATGTTACTAATTAAATCTATATTCTCATCACTTCATTCAAAACAAAAACATGCAACCATCTACCCATTTTTTTTGTATTAAACTCATTTCGTTTGTTGTGACACTAACATGTTGTTTGTGTGTGAATCACTGTCTTTGAAAATGTTAAAGACAGTGAAAATGCATGCACAGGAAATATGGTAACTGAGCTTTCACCCTCTCCAGAAACATGAATTCATCTTTAAAAGGACAAGATTGTTGGTTTCCTGGGGCTCTTCCTGTGGTCTACCTTGTACAAGGACAAATACGCAAACACAAGCTAAATGACAATACATGGGACAATGTACAAAAGTCACAAAAGCGAAACAGAACCTCCACTGGTTTCAGTTCCTTTTTATTCATGAAAGTCTTATGAAAAGCCTTTTATCTCTAGCCATGAGGCATGTGATGAATTGCTGCAGTTCCTTAAAAGCCTGTGTTCTCCAGGAGGTCAATAACTCATCTATGATCACCAAGCGTAACCATTGTGACGCACTCTGATCAAGAGAGTAGACTCTCTTGGTGTTCCACTGCAAATCTGTCATAGCTATGCCAAGTGACACAACCTTAAACAAATCTTCAGCAGCGAGATGCTGTTCACATACTTTCCTCACAGATACTGTGCCTTGGCGAAGAAAAGTTCTATAAGGTAGTTCCTCCACACATAAATCATTCTGTAATTATGCATTGTATGCAAGGCCCTGGCATGTTGACAAATTAAGCAATATGGAGAGGCAACGGTATGCAGGGGGCCTAAACGAACCATTATCAGATAACTTGGACCACAGCATGCTGTATGTTACCCGCAAAAGATCTTGAAGATACATAGGGAGAACATCAAGTTCACTGTGTTTGATAATGGAATTTATGTATTTTGTGATCATTCACTCCTGCAGAATCATGTTAGGACCACAGCTTGGAGAGGACTGGAGACTGTTCTTTTGCTTTCTAAATGCATGTGCCAACAGCGACACAGGTAGTAGCAAACAGGTAGGTTCCATGACTTATGTCCCTTGATGAGGCAGAGCATCCTCCCACAAAGAACGACTCCACAAGTCGTTTGTTCCTACCCTATAAAACAACATACAGGAGCGTTTCCAAAATTAGTGACCACTTACCAGCGGTAAGTGGTCACTAGGGGCTAGGGGTTAGACCTATGTGGTCATCTGGGTTGGAGGATGTGTTGGATAAGGACAGGGAGATGTTTGAAACATGCAAAGACACAGAGTTACACATACAGTACATATGCAGTGCCACAGAAAATACTGGCTCCATTTGATTTTCTGCCTTTTTGTGTAGTCTTTCACCTGTTAGTAGCTTGGTAGAGGTAGTCTAACAGAAAAAAATGACTCCACAATGTAGTGCCTCTCTCATTTGTTTGGTGCATAAGGTAATCAAAAATGCAATCTTCAGACGTCTGAAGATTGCAGACCCAGAACTGAGGCTCCAAGTAAAGGAAAAATGGGTACCAGTAGTTTGAATGCTTTGGCTCTAATTCATCACTTGTCTGGGCCAGCTCTGCTCAGCAGAAATCTGACAAAATGTTGGCACCATTCATGACACAAGTTCTAGAGGCATATCATGCTATGATCAAAAGAAATTCCTGAATAAAGAAGGCAGAGATACACATCGGTCTGGAAAAACTTTAAGGCCCTAGGGCTTCACTGAGCCACAATTGGAGACATGTTGTTCAAATGGAGAGAGTCTGAGGCAGTGGCGAATCTTACTAGGTGTGATCATCCTGCCAAAGCCTCTCAAAGACACAGTTGTTGAACCATACTGGAAGCCAGAAAGAACCCTACAACAAAATCCATGGATCTACAGGCCTATATCATTCCTAGCAGTGCACCAAGGCAGAAAACTCTGAATATTAAGAAAAGCATAAACATTCGTCTCAAGTTTGACAAAAAAAAAAAAAAAAAGAAAGAAAGAAAAAAGCATGATCCCCATGAGTTCTGGAACAGTGTTTTATAGATAGATGAGTCAAAACTGGAAATTCTTGGCCAACATATACTCCATTACGTCTGGTGAGAACTAAACTGCATTCTTACCACTGGTCAAAAATGGGGATGCTTTGAGGCACTTGGACCTGGACACCATCAGTGAATGAACCATGAAGTCTGCTCTGTATCAAGGTATTCTAACTGAAGCTGATAGAGTTGGAAGACTGCATCAAGTCTTCATCCTCAAGTTCTCTGAAATTTAAACTTTTGGAATGTGTTAGTCAAAGACTTGAAAAAAGCATTTTATGCTCAAAAATGCACAAATGTGTCTAGGCTGAAGTATTTCTATGCTGAAGACTGGGTCAAAATCACTTATTAATTATGACTGGCAGCATATGGTTGCATTTTTTTGCTGCTTAAGGTTGTAACCACTCAAGTCTGTGGGGATAAATCAAAGAAATCAGTGAAATAAGTTTCAAAATGTTTACTTGATATTCCATTTTATCCAGGTTTATAGGACACTCCATGCAGAAAATCAGACAAGCGACAAATACATTTATGCAGCACTGTATATACACATGGAGGAAAGGGAGAGGCAAGTGAAGAAGAGAGTGCATGGCAGACAAAAGAATGATAGAATGAGAGGGAAATAAGGGGAGGGAGTGCACACAGAGCGAGCAGAAAGCGCTGTGGAGCTTATTAGGATTGACTCCTCCACACTGCAGACACTTTAATAACTGTTCTTTATGTTATAATAACACAGGGCTGCCCTGCCATGGAGGGTTTCAATTTCCCCGCCAGTGTCCATCATGCAGTGGGCAGATTAAGGGCCTTGTGCGGTCTAATCGCAGACAGAGTCAGATTGCCCTCAGCGTTGCTTCGTCGGCTGTTAATGAGGCCATTTTCCTGGAGCGAGCGCCACTCAGGGGGAACTAATCTCTGAGTGGTGTGAAGTGCAGAGTGCAGAGGGGGCAGAGGAAAGGCGCTGTGCATGGAAATAGCTGCAAGACCACTTGTTTTTTTAAGCTTTCTTATTTGCTGTCTTTTGAAAGATGTGAGGGAGGCAGATAGCACAAATCTTGCATGATGCAGACCAGTGGCCTGAATGGCCTCAAGATGCCATCGTTCACTTGCTTTAACTTGCATCTTGAGCCTGAACGTGACTCGTGTGAAAGCTTAGAGGAAATCTTGACCATGTGGGAAGTGGCTGGTCAAAGAGTTGATACAGTGTGTAAAACAGATAGATGCGGGAAAAAATTGAGATTCAAAAGGTCAGTTTTGTTATTCAAATCAACTAAAATCATCCAGAAATGGAAAAGTCCAAATGCCGTGGTATGCCAAGAACAAATTTTAAAATAAGAGTGATATGCATTCAAGGTAAAGCCAATAAATGTCCTTGGTATGGTATAGCATTATGGCACCGTATATTGGTATCTCACAGCAAGAACTTGGGATCAGTTTCCAGGCCCGATCCTACCTGTGTGATGTTTGCATGTTGCATGTTCTTGAACGCTTCACCTTACTGTATAAGGTGAATAGTAGACTGAGTTTTAACTGTAAAATTAAAGGTGTGAGTGTCTCATTTCCACATATATCTGTTTTGAATAGACTCCAGAAAAAAGGCATCCCATCATATCAGAGCTTGTCTTTGAATAGCTACTTCTGGTTGCAAAAAGGAGGTCACATTCAGTCTATTCAAGTGCAAATGAGTGACATCTTCAGCATGTGCTGGTTAACAGACCCAATCAAATTGGTAGGACTATGCTAAATAGGACTGTGTTTATAGAGCTGTAGACAAGTTTTAGACCAACAAAACATGAGCAATGATTAACTGAATGTGGTGACTGACTTTGACTTAAACAATCCTATGTAAAATGCAGTATGATTTATTTCTGCCCACCTTGAAATCTAGTCTATTTATAATTTTTAGGCATTTTTCTTATTTAACCATAATCAAACCCAACCTTAACCAAAGTTGTTTTACTTGTCTGACTTAGCTGTTAGCTAACCTTTTTTAAAACGATGACAGGTGAGAATTATGTGTCAAATTCATGCTATTGTCATACAATCTTTTTGTGATGACGGCACAAAATGTTAACATAATTTATGCCCACAAGACTTAATCTGAGTTTTTCATGAAGGGTTCGTTGTGTTCAATTCACAAAATTATAACACAAGGATAGCAAATCAGCCTTGTAAGCACATCATTATGTCACTGCTTGACAAAATGATGACACTTTACAGCTTGTATGCTCTTTTATAAATCTACCATTATGAACTGTATTTTTCTCCCTCCAGAATGGATACCTAATGCTTTGGAAATTATATTGTCACATATTCCATATCTTACCAGTGCATGTCAAAGCTAATTGGGCCTCTTGGAATGTCTCCTTCTGCATGTTTCCTTCACACTTTGAACATGCTTTAGAATAAAATTCTCAGTATTTCAGTAAATCTCATCTATGTGTATGTATATGTCATTGGTTTGAAGTTCCTCTTCTTCTAGCCTCATCACAGTTTGGATACACAAGTGTCACAGTTTATTGAAAGGAATTAAAACTTGCTACCACTGTTCAAACACATGCACACACACACTCCAGCCCCAGTTCCCTAAATAATGCAAAACATTAAAAGCTTATTTTTACCCAGCACCCCGTCAATCGACATATTGGCAAATGACTCTAATTTATTGGATTCACTAATGCTCAGCAATAATTCTGCTGTCTGCTGATGATTAATAGGAGCTTTTGAGCGTCTAGATTTCCTTTATTAAATTTAGACCACATTTGTCTTCAGCAGCCTGAGCCCAACATGGCTTTGTCAAATAATCTATTGACCGCAATATATACACCACCATACACAAGTCTGAATATTAAAGACAAATTAATTGAAAAAATGCCAGAGTGCAAATTAGTGAGTGGGAGGGAGAGTTTGAGAGAGTTCCAGGTATGAGAAAATGAATTTTATGTCTTCACACTTACAGATGACACTGGTGTTACAGATCACCTCGGAGCACAGTCACACTCTCACTGTTCCCCAAAACACAGAGATGAAATGTTTTGTTTCCATCCAGAAAACCATCAAGGGAGATGACTTTGTTATTAAGTAATTGCAGATGATTCAGAAATGTCAGCATTCAAAAGGGAAAATAAATCTTTTTACAGGCACATTTCCCGAGAGCAGAAATAACAAAGTTTAAACAATAACTCAGATGAATTTGTGTTCCTCTAGATTATTTATCAAAGGATAACATTCCCAGTTGTGCCAGTGAAGGTCCTCAGTCATGATGTATCTAGTAGTAGCAAGTAAAAGGCGATTGGACTGGCTGTGTAAACTTGAAGCAAGCAAATCCAGTTACCTTTAGCTTAAGATGTTTCATATTTAATTTGACTTTCTATCTGCAACCATAAAGAAGACATCATGTATAGAGGTTGGCATGTTTGGGTTTGGGAAAGCCAGTGCTAATATTGATAATTTTGGATTGAAGCTGCTGATGGCCAAAATTTCACAGAGATATTCAATATCAACACATATATTATGTATACATTTCATGCCTAAATGACATCCTATACTTCCCAATCCCAGCTTTGTTAATTTCCAGATCCTTATTCTGTCCCATATACCTTTTCTTGCATTATTCTCCTTATGGGCTATGGAAAAACAAAAGAAAGAGAGAAAGAGAGAAAGACAGAAAGAACAGCAAATAAAAGACAATACATATTGTTTATTTTTTATTTATTTATCATTTATTATTGCATATCTGACACATACCAACACACATGCGCACACACACACACACACACACACACACATCCACTGACACCCACTCAGTACATTACATTAACCTCAGAGGAAACTGCTAAGTCTCATTATAGACAGGAAATGTACGTACACTGCCACTGAGGGGAGGGAAAGAGGACCAACCAAGATAGACGATAGAAGAGCGGAAAGAAGAGGGGGCAGAGAAGAAAAAAAAAGTGGGCAGCAGATGATAGAAAAATAGGCTTGTGACTCACCAATTTGAATCCCTGGGCCAGCTAGAAAAAAATGTGGGTGGTGAAATTGACTGAACAACTGTCATCACGTGTCTTTATGCAAGACATTTAACCCCCAACTCCAACCAAGCTCGCAGGTGTCAATTTGTATACGACTGTGAAGGAGGATGTTGCTGAAAAAGAGCATAGAGATCAATCAACTTTCCCCAGATAATTAAGGGTTAAAGTAGTACTCCGTTCAAAGAGGGTTTTGGGCAAGATCCCCTTTTTCTGACTGAGACAAGTTGTTTGATACCATTCTCACCTCTGTACATCCGCTGGTTCAGTTCCAATGGGTAGCATTTCATGTTAGCTTAGCATAAAGACTTGAAGTGTACAGGAGTTATTAGCCTAGCTCCATTAAGTGAAAAAATAAAGCTTACAGCAACTCCAGATCTGTCTTATTTACACAATGTGTAAATAAGATGTGTATAACCACTGAACACACATGTTCAGCGGTTATTGTTCCTATACCATCTAACTTCTCCTAAAACAACTCTTGTCTAAAAAAAAAAAAAAAAAAAAAAAAAAAAAAAAAAAATTCCAAAAAATTTTTTTAAAAAAAAAAAAAAAAAAAAAAAAAAAAAAAAATTCCAAGACATGTATTTCAAATACACGATACATTGTGTAAATAAGACAGCTTCAGAGTTGCTGTAAGGTTTATTTTTTCCACTTTGACGGAGCTAGGCTAATGACTCCTGTAGACTTTGAGTCTTCATGCAAGCTAACATGAAATGCTACCCATAGGAGCCGAACCAGTGGAAGTACAGAGGTGAAAATGGTATCGAACACCTTATATCAGTCAGGGTAAGTTCAAACAAAGGTATTTTGCCCAAAACGTTGGAGGATTCCTTTAAAACAAGAGAAAGTAGATTGGGAATTGAAAATATTCAGACAATTACAAGATTGAAACACATTAGCACTGATATACGATGATACATAGGCAACTGTTGTCTCTCACAGGCCTCGGCAGGACAGGATATCCTTTGTGCTGGGTGACACGTTAGACACTTAACAACTGGCCACTTATTTCTTTCACTGACCTGCTTCTGCGGTGTATTTTGGGAAATCTCATTTCCTGCCATTACCAGAAGGTTACCATCTACATTTGGGAAATGTGATTTTGATAGGGCATTTATCAGTGGCAGTGACAGGCTGAGGAGCGGGAGGTGTGTGGGGGGTGGTGGTGACTAAATGGATAAAGGCTTGATGGTTTATTGCACAAGAGAGTGGAGGGCAGGATGAGAGGGAGGGTCAAGACGCACAACTTAATTCACTTGGTCTGTATGGAAGTGTGTGTTCTTGTGTGTATGGAATATGCTGTGTGTGGGGTGAGGGGGTGGGGGTGTAGAAGAAAGGACACACACACTAAAATATAATGGACTTTGAAAGAGATGTTTCTCTGATGACTTCTCTATGTGTTTTCTTGTTTTGCCACTGTCCTCTTTTTTGCATAATTCTTACTTTTCTTGATTGTGAAGGATTTTGTACACTGTGTTTTAGAAAAGTGCAATATAAATTATAGGTTTAACTTTTTTCCTAAATCTTTAAATTTGACTATTTCCATACTATTTAGAATTTTTCCCCCAAGAATTAGAATTAATAAGTATTTCTTTTCCTTGGCAGAGACTAAAACAGCATTTAGAAAATGAGATACTGAAACTGAAAGTGCTTATATTAATAAAAACATCCATAACATTGATATGTGTGATTCATGGATATTTGAGCAGAATCTGATGAAAATGTTACATTAAAATCAATTCAGGTTAAGGAATTCCCATGGTGAGTGTTTTAGCCTATTAATCCACTCTACTAAATATGTGCACTCAAACAAACTGCACCATTGACTGGACCATATTTCAATTTAAAAAAAAGGTCTACATTGGCCCAATATCTGGGATTAACTATTACCATAAAC
>OMKZ01036394.1:21528-37884 GCA_900302535.1 Neoniphon sammara | reverse complement strand
TATAATGTATACACACACCTCATCATTTCAAGCGTTTTGCCTATTGTCTTTAAGTGTCATGTACCTGCCAGGCAGTGAGCGGCTGTCAGAGAAGAGGTGTGATCGGTTACAGTACAAGCACTACGTGGCATTCAAACGATCATCAAGGAAATAACAGTCAGGCTGAATGATAGCTCAGAAAAGGAAAAGGTTCCCGGCGACATCCGCCTTTGTCTGATGAGAATGGCCTCAGGATGACATGAGTACAACAAAGTTTGATGGGCATCTGCAATGGCTCGATGCTGCGCGTCATTAGAACCTTAAGGACTTTATTGTTGGTTGTTGTCCTCGTCTGCAGAAAGATTTGTTGTTCTGTTGCTGTGTTGTGGGTTTGCCTCCAAGTGTGTGTGTGTTTCTTCTTATTTCTTGTGCTTAGAAGAACCAAATGTCCTCTCAAGAACAGACTGAAAAGGAAATCTTTATTTTGCTTTTTCTCATTCATTGCTGAAATGGTCTAGTTAAGGATACGGATTTAGGTTTAGGGTTGAGGTTACAGTAGGATTAGGATTAGATTTAAGTTTTGTTTTTATGAGATTAGGTTTGCTTTTATGGCTACGATTAGAGTTAGGATTAGTTTTAAGTTAGGGGGTAGGGGTTAGGGAATGAATGCAGTCATTGAAGGCCCTCACAAGCACAGTTCAAATGTGTGTGTGTGTGTGTGTGTGTGTGTGTGTGTGTGTGTGTGTGGTCTCACCATGTAGAAGTAAGAGAGGCAGCATCCAATGGTCCAGAAGACTGATCCCGTTTTCACTGACTTCACCTAAAGTTCACATAGAGGAAAACAGGAAAAGGTTAACTGAAAAAAGAACTTGGAGAAAGAATGTGAGAGACAGTGTGTGCGCAACAAAACAAAGTCTAACCTTCATTAACATCTTCGATTAAACAACGCTGTTCTGTTCACTAAGTTTTTCCTCGAGGATTTGCAGTGCTACTGCTTACCCAACACAACTGCCTGAATTATTCATCGCATTTCTCTCTTTAATGACCTGTACAAAGCAGAGCCGTGTGTCCTACACATCTTTACCTTTCCTGCCACACTATGGCGAGAGCTGCTAACGGGCCAGTACTAACGAGGGCTTAACAAGGCTAACGAGCCCTGACTTAAAGAACACGCGGATTGAAGCCGCCGTTATTGGCTGGACAAGGCTCCAGATTTGGATGAATGGTGGAGCTGAGTCAATGAGACGTGGTAGATGGAAGGAAGCGAGGGATGAAATGAAAGTTGGTATGAGGGAGAGCGAAGGAGGTGGAGAGCGGAATGCTGAGAGAGGAGACAGAGAGAGAAAGAAATGGGGAGGGGATACATTAGTTGGTTTCTTTGGTTACCAAAGTCATTTCACATTTCTGTCCATGCATAGCTTAACCCTAGTAGAGGCTCTGACTCTGTTCCTCTGTGAATGTCTAAGTGTTAGTGCGGGGTGCAGTTTATTCATAGTGTGATTTAGTTCAAATCCGTTTATCAGACTGAAGAGAATCAGGAATTTATCTTCATCTGCAAACCAGGCTATGCTATTCTCTATCTATTCATACCACCAATTAACAATTACTCCAGGGCTTCTTAACTGCGAGAGTGAATTACTTCATATTAAATCTCAATGGTATGGATGAAATGTCTCGGCTGATAAAGTTCACTGAGAATAACATTAGCCTACATAGCAGCATGCACAAACCTCTAGGGACCATGTGATGGATGAAGCTATTGGCGCTTGGGTTAGTAGTTAAAAAAATGCACTTTAAAAGAGAATCATCATAGATGATATTCCTGTGATCTTCAACTGTTAAATCACTATCCAACATGTGTCCCAAGAATGACATATTTACCATTAAGAGACACTTTCTAGAGTCAACCCATTGAACTAGAAACTGACTTTAAGGACTCAGATTATTTTATGTATCATTTTACAATTTAACAAATTAACTTCATAGCAGTATCAAAAGTCATAGGTCAGGAAATCTGCTCTTGACAAATACCCAGAGTAACATTTCTGAAGTGCCAACACAAATGTCCTATATTATCAGGTGAAAAGTGATTGTGTTCATGAATATAGGCTGAGCTTTCCGAGATTACATGAATCACATATGAATGCTAGAAGGGACTTTTTTCTCTGAACATTTTCCCTTCATCTGATATCAGACAAAGCCATCACAAAAGCGCTAATTGTTCCCCCTGCTTCCTGCACCATTGCTGTATTATTGGTCTAATCCTGAAAGCAACTATGACAAAAATAAATCCATTAGCTTCTCTTTTCACTCACCTGAAGGTAAGAGGAACATTCTGGTATATAATTATTTGAAAGACATGAGCTTTGTGTTACAAAGGGGTTATTTGATTCTCGTGGCCAGCTTCTGAGAGAGATCCAGCAGCCAATGGGAGTCACACTGGAAAGCTGCACAGTTCCCCATCTCATCACAGAAGATGAATGTAAAACAACGTACCCAGAGGTAGTAGGTGAACTGCAGGGCAAAAATGGCGATACCCTCGTTGTCAAAGGAGCCCGCCACAGAGCGGGAGATGTAGCCAGGGACGATGGCAATGAAGCAGGCCGCCAGCAGCCCCGCCCCCTGGTTCCACAGTTCACGCGTCAGCAGGAAAGTGGAGATCGAGGTCAAGCCACTGAACACCGGCGCCAGGAACACACACACATCCCGGATGTGGACAGTGATGTGCAGGAGGTTAAGCACATAGTGGATGAGGCCTGCTGTGACCATTAGGCCCGGGTATACCTAGGACAAAGGGGAGGCAAAGAGGGAGAGATCGGTGTGTGCACACAAATCGCATTTTTCTACAAATTCAATACAAATCAGCTTTTTCTATAAAGGTCTGAATAGCAAAAAAACAAGAACAAAAAAACAAACAAAAAGAAAACAGTAGCCTGATCTTTTCAGATCTGCTTTAAACCACATTTGTAGGTTGTTTGAAATGCAATTCAAATCTCTCTGACAAGGCAACACAGTCTGCAGATTTCAAATGTTTTTTTCCATCACTACCCACGCCATACATATTTGACATTAGACACTGTGACAAGAGGAGTAGACAAACATGGAGGAGAGTCAGCAGGAATACTGCTGCTTGAACAGATAAAGATGCTTCGCGTCTCTCATTGCTCTGTGACTAGAAAATGCCACCATAAAATAGTCAGAGTAAGCAAAACAGCAAAAAATCCATGTAACTCACATGCTGGGAGAATCTAGACTTGCTGGAGAGATAAAGTCAGTATGCACACCTGCCTCATTATTATGGCAACCACTATCATAATGACAGAAAAATATTACACTGTCTATATAAACAAATAAAAACTGGTCACCTGTAAATTGTGCACAGCTTCAAAGATCAGTTTTAAAAAATGCATATGTGTGCGCATATATGTAAGCTTTGTGCGTGTATTTATACAGTATGCATATTGTATGTATCTACAAGTTGACAAAGACCAGTAGACTAGAGTAGTGCTTTGTGCTTAGGGAGACCATCCTTCAACTGGAAGCCTTGAGTTCAAATCCTGTAGTGTCCATGAGCAAAGACCCTGCCAGCTCCCTGGCTGCTGCTCAGCAGCTGACCCTGACATTTCCCTTCAGGGATCAATTAAGCATCAAAAAATTAGCTGCGGCATGTGTTTCATACTCAGTTTACTGCATTTAACCAGCCAAATAAACTGCAACAAATAAGATTTTTGTCCTCATTTGATTTTTTGTCATATTGTGAAAGAAATCCAAGCAGGATGACCGCAAAATTGAACAATTTAAAATCAACAGGACTCGATGTTTATTTTGTTTTTAATGTACACCTAAATTATTTCTCAATAATGTGAGATGAGCAGAGCTTAAGGAGGTCCAAATAAAACACTACAGCAACTGGATCTTAAAGTAACATCCATGCAATGTTGGCAGCCAGCTACTTTACGTTGCTAACCATATATTTATCTCCAGACCAACTAGGTCAGCTTCAAAAACAGAACTGTCAATATTACAATTGCATGACTTCAGTATTAATATACTAGCATTATGCTTTATATCTTTAATGGTGCTTCTTTGCCAGTGAAAACGTTTACGTTGGCTGTGTGCTCACTAAAGCATTCAGAAACATAAAATGATAAAAACTCCTACTGGTAAGACTACCTGTCAGCTACAACTACAACACAATTCAACCTAGTTTGTCACCATTTCCATACAGCAGAGTTCCCACCTTCAGTATGACCCAAATCATTTATGGCAGCTATGTAAATAAAATGAAAGCAGGAGTTTAATGCAATATTTCAATACTGCTAGAAGAAAATCAAATAAGCGAGTTCAATAAGAGAGGGTAAATAAAACGGTGCGTTCAAATAAAATGCTTTGTCCTTTATTTCTTAATGCTAGCATGAGCAAAAGGGCTGCTTCAAAGTCAAAACAATATACTCCAAGCAGTGCTATTGCTTCAGTGGCCAACGTGACTGTGCAGAAGTGCACCTGGGGAGCAGATTAGCCCCACAACAGTTAATGCTGCCTTCATCAACCCGAGCGGGAAGGATCTAACAGGGAGGTATAAATATATGGAGGAGGAGATAAGCACAGAGAGATGAGTGGCAGTGTAATGGTGTGTTAAAGTGACCCCGGTCTGTCTGTCCTCCAGGTCTTTATGAAGACGGATCTACTCTCTGTGTCTTATGACTGCTCCTTGCTAACTCACTGCTTCCCATAGGAGCCGTTTAACCACCCAGCTGTGCTTGGTGTATGTGTGTATGTGTGTGTGCAGTGCACCCGCGTGTGTGTGTGCATGTCTGAATAATCGCAAAAGACTTTGAGAGGATGACTGACGATTTATCACAGCAGAGAAATAAAGACGAAGTAAGGGTGAGGCTGAGGCAGAAAATGCATATATGCACTTGCACAAAACCACACACACACACACACACACACAACACTTACCGTGCCCCCCACTATCCTTCCCAAAGGGTACCAGGCTCTCTCGTCGAACCAGTTGAGGAACTCGTAGAAGCCGTTGGTGGTGAGGTGGTGAGTTGACCTGTAGTTGAACCTGCAGAAAGAGAGAGAGCATCATTAGGACAGGGCGAAGCACCAATCAGAGCGGCCATAAAACACATCTGTGTCCCATGGCATGAAGTGAGCTCGGGTTTGGCTCGAGATTTTGCCAAAATGATGAAACAAATTCAAACACAATTTCATTTATATAAAAACTTAATTTTCGGTGAATTTATAGTGAACCCTCCTCCTGAAAGTCACCCAGTCTGGGTGACATCCAGCACCTATTAAGTTTGATGACCCTCGTGGATATTTTCAAGCAATAAATAATGTAGAAGTAACAGAGGCAAATGGGCCTTTTGTGCAAAATCTGAAATACCATTTTAATGAGCTATTTTTGTTAGTTTATTCATTTTTATTGAAACATTTATCATCTAACATGAGATTCAGATGAACTGAAGTAAACAAAGCGGGGCTGGTGGCCTGCTGTGGGCGGGCCAGGTTTCTGTAACTGTGCCGGCAAGCAGCTGTGGAAAGTATGAACACAGGGCACTGTGAGTATTTTGGGGAAAAGCTGGCACAAAACAAGCTGAAACTTCCACCGTTTAAGAGAATTTAAAAGTTGCATCAATGAAACGAGTTGAAAGACAGACCACTGAAAAGCTGAAAGTCACGGCTATGAAAAGAGTTGGAAGTTATGGCTAGGAAAGAACTTGAAAGTCACAGCAAGAAAAAAAATATTTCAAAGTTACTACACCATTGGTAAACTGATGAAATAATAGTGGCAGAAAGAACAGACAGAAAGTATGCTGCGAAGTATGTTGCTTCTACCAGCATGCTGCAAGACTATGGCTGAAATTATAGCAACATGAAAAGAGAAGAGATACAAGAGATGCAGTGTGATGAGGGTGCTTTAAACAGCAGGTGCCCAGAAAATCACTGGCAACATCAGCGCCACGGCTAGCAAGCAGCTGCCAGCTGGAAGCACTTGGTAGACACGACAGTCACCACTGCAACAGAGATGTTTTTGCATGAGAAACAGTAATAGTGTTGGGATGCTTTTGCCTGCGTACGCATGTGGGAACATCCTCTCGCCACAGTGTGTTTAATAACTTGGATTAAATTCAGAATTTAAATGAAGTTGGGACAAAGAAAATAAAGATGCTCTTTCACAGACAACTGCGATATTAACTGTGGCTTAGCGTTCAAAAAAATATATATATCAGGTTTTCAATCTGGTACTTGAGATAACAGCAGCGCAGATCATCCCAACAGACAAGTATGCTGAATTGTGCCGCATCTGTCTGACTCAAAAACTCATGGTGGGAGGGGGGAAGGGGGAATTATAGAGGAGATCTGTAATTAAATCATGAAATAAATTTGTTGAACACAGATTATTTCACTTAAGTGTTCATTTCAGTTAATATTAGCAAAGGTGTACATGAGCACGGGACTAGGACATACAGAAAAGCTGTTGAAAAATAATAGTTAATTGACAGGACCCTTCAGTCCGTGTGACCTCCACAAACTGTGATCTCAGCCAACAGCACAGAAGACTCAATTACTCCTCATTCCTGTCAGAAAGGCGGAGAGAAACAGAACAAAAATCATCAAAAGACAACTCTCCAGTGTCTCTATTTATCTTTCTCTTCTCACACTCTTTTCTACCCCTCTCTTCTCTTCCTCCTCATTCTCTTCCCATCCTGTCTGTCGCCTCCTCCAGCTGCTTTTTCTCAGGTTGTTTACGGCCACCGACGCGGCACCACCGCGTCTGTAATTAGGCAAGTTACAATATAAGCGTCTGGTAGATAGACTGCTGCCATTGTGCAAATCCTGCGTCTAGCCTGTAGCCTTCAGACCGAGACGCTGCTGATACATGGCAGTTAGTCTGCGCATCCCCAGAGCTTTTCAAACAAGTATTAAAGTGCTCAATATAAAGCGTCCCTCTGCAAAAAAAAAAAGAAAAAACAGGAATCTGATGGAGGGATTGCAGCATATGGCTTGCTCAGCCCCCTTAGGAGTGATTGTTACTGTGAGGGTATGTGTGTGTGTGTGTTCATGCTCACTCTCAAGACAAAATCATTAGAGAAAGATGGGATGGAATAACCGTGTGCGCGCGCGCGCACACACACACACACACACACACACAAACACAATACGATGCAACAGAGTGTTTCTTCTCTCTGATTAGCAAAACAGTGTGTCTTTCTCTTTCCTCTCACGGTCAGAGTCCTAGCGAGCCAGCAGCACACCGAAGCATTTGGCCGGCCAAGAGGAGAAAAACACAAAAAACACTCCCTACCCACACTTGACTCTCTAGATGATGATGGGCTCTTAAACTTTTTCCAACTCGGGACTAGAATGAAGCAAAATTTCATCCCTCCCATGGGACCCAGGCTCATTAAAGCATAGTAAAGCTATTCTTGTCATGTGCACACCCACCGAAAACAGACCATACACTCACTCCGCGCAGGCCAGGGTGTGAAATTACCTCCGGACACCAGACAAATGCCGGTATTTTTCTGCTGCGGCCGGAAAATTTATCTGCTCTACCAGACACTTTGACAGGTAACCAGCCATCATTTGGAGGTCCTCTGCTATTGTAAAAAACCACTGGGCTGGTAAAATAGTGAAGGTGGGTGGTGAATTTTGGAACACGGCAGCCGCTATGCTCGATAGTCTCCTGTCGTAGCATACTGAGATGCTACAGGATATGTAAGAGGGCAAGGGATGAGTGAAGAGCTTTAATACTCAGGGACTGCAGATAGCCTCCTGGTTGAGTCAGGCACGTCCGTGTGGCTGGAACATAAACTGATACGACAAAATATTCAGATGAAATGTATTGGCTAGATAAATCCTGTAAATTATTAAGCCTATAGGCTATAACTTTTGTTTGCAGAGTGAAACATTTTCAGATGACCGTTCCAATTCTCCAGGGGGAAGTGAGATGTTGTTTTCCTGACTTTTTCACTTACAGCAAATCTATAACTGACAAGGGGGGTGTAATACTTATTTTGTGGAATGCCAACCGCTCTCAGCCTCAAATCAGCCCCTGAATATTCCATTATTGGCAAGAGCTTTCAGGTTTAAATGTTTATGTCTGAGGGCGGCACAGCACCCCAGAAAAAAATCAATCACTCTCAGTCAGTCTTCACTGGGTAAATAAGTGTTACCTCAGTGAAGGGGGGGCAGGATCACACATTTTCTGTGTTAGTGAAATAACTTATTGAGGATGAAGGCCAATTTACTTTGTCAACCATATTTGGACAGGTCTTCCCGAACCCCTCCATTTGGTATTGGAGCTTACAGTAAGGAAAAAACAGCTATCAAATTAATGTGATTTCATAAAGTAGAACAAAGTCAATACAAATACAAAATATCCAATAGTATTTACCTTCTTTTGATATTTAAACCCCAAAAAGGGGAACTGTTGGTTTAACACCTAAAACATTGCCTGTTCAACATATGCACTTATGTGGAGGTAATGCCTAGCATTGTCTTCTATCTCTAACAACACCTTGATATCACTTAATACCTCAAAAATATGTTTAAGTGTTTCTAATCCCTTTAAATAAGATCTTGATAAAGAATTACAATGTAATTAATCCAATAAAGTTCAATAATCCATTAAAACAGCACTTCCAGAAATCAGTGTTCCTATCTACTACAGTTAAGTTGAAATTATTGAAAAAATTATTTGTACCAGTTAGGTTGAAGTTGACTGTAGCTGTATTAAAAAAATCTGCTACATACCAAGAAACTAGAGGTTTGAATCTTTCTAAAAAGAATAACTTTTTGCCACAGATGTCGACTTCTGCTTGACCAAGTTCCTATACAAATCAAAGTCTGTAAATGATTCACTGACGTGCGGCTGTAAGTTTTATTGTGCTGAGGTACAAGCTGTTTTACCACCCGGTCTCACCATGTGGGCTCACTGTAACTCCTTCTGGCCCCCAGGGGGCGCACGCTGAGGCAATGACTAACAAAACACAAAACGCCAACCATCTTTCCTGACTAATCACCATGGCAACACAGCCGGCAGACTTCTGCTGCATGTAAAGAATAATCTCTAACTCAACACAGACACACACAGACACACACACACACACAGAGCATTACTGACATGGTAAGACAAAGTCATAACTTTCTACATGCTAACTGCATGTGGTTTTTCATCTGAAAATTGATCAGTGTACCAACTCCTCTGATCCAATCAGAAACATGTCACTGTTTTGATCTGTAATCACAGCATCCTTCTTGGTCCAATCAGTGTATTACTTTGAAAATTGAAGCGTGAGATGGATCATTTCCCCAAATTTGGCCAAAATGGGTGTCTGAGACATGGCACATGATTGATGACGGACACTAGTTCGTAGTAATCCTCCTGCTTTCATTGTACTGGTGCATCACATTTTTCACAAAGTGCTAATGGCTTATGACATCTGTTAGGTTTAAAAGCCTGACTACTAAGGATTTATTTCCACTCTTGCTAACATTTTGAATATCCTTTTTAGGATTTTGATGTTACAATGGACAGGACACTGTCAGAGATATGGGAGTTACTGCCCTGTCTTACTCGAAGATAAGAAGCATCCCTGCTGACCCCTTCCCACTCCCACTGACAAACTGCACTGCTGCATCTTCAAACATGGCAGAGGGCCAGAGAGCAGCCAAACCTGAGGACAGCATCACTTTTTAATGACCCATCCCACGTATTACTATCTTCTCCAAGGACAGGCCGGGCGATGGCAGCCTCTGCAGGGTGATCAAGCTTCCTGCTGGCTTCACGCGGCATGTGTGGGAGCCCAGCACAGCGGGACTGAAAAACACACCGCTCTGAGGGGAAGACAGGAGGTGGCAGGAAAGATGCTAATACACAACCACATGCACAATTGCAGATGTAGACAGGCAGACACAGGCATGGAAACAGACAGAAACTTAAGAAATAAACTTGTTGGCATTCACAGGTGACAGTGTTCTGCATACGAATAATGCATTTTTCTTCACAGCAGATGTCAGTCTGGTTTGACCTGTAATAGCAGCACCCACCTGGCCCAATCAGTGTATTTTATTATGGGGAATGATGAGCTGAGAGATGCACAAAGCCACCGGGGCACTACCACTGGCTGCCATGGCAGCCAGTTGATCCCTGTGTCGTCCCCCTCTTTTATCATCTTCTATCCTTAACCCATTCTCTCTCCTGACATTTCTCCTTCTTCTCTCATTTCAGCTCCCTTTGTTATCCCATCACTTGCCCTCTCTGCCTCACCCTATCCTTTTTTCTTCTGCCTCAGTATCTCTCAGGCTTTGTTTCCCTGTCACTCCCTCAATCTATCCCCTTTATACCCCTGATCTCCCATCATTCTCTCCCCTTGCAATCCCCTTTCTCCCTCACTCCCTCATCCTGGTCCATTGTTACATTTATCACACGCAGTGACTACCATGTGTTGTTGAATTCACACAGTACACGCACGGCACACAGCCTGCCCATTCTTTCTGTCACAACACTGTGCAGTGTCACGCAGCATTGGAAATGGTTTTAGGCATTGTATGTGGTTTTATAACACACTGAACACACCCACACACGGATATTGTGACAAATGGTGTGCCACAACAAATGTTCGTAAACACAAACAAATACAAAGAGAACAGTGCTTAAACATGTGCAGTGTATACCTACCGATGTATACCTGTGCAACCTAACCTAACCCTAACCCTAACCTGCACAACACCTGCATAGTGTGCACATAGCACACTATTTATAATACAACAACACAAATAACACTGGATTGCAGGGTGAACTTAAATTTTGCGTAAGGTAGGATGACAATAAAGTTCACTGTAAATGAAGCTGAAGTGAATTAAAACACTTTGGGCTGACAGACCAGTAATCTATCCTAACAGGAGGAATTCCTTGAATTAGACTTAACAAAATGTACAACAAAAAGTTTTGCTGGTGGGTCAACGCGCAGGCTGAACAATTAATTGAAACATTATTATTGAAATCACAATATGGCCAAGTGCAATATTCAAATTGAAGGAGCTACAATTTTTTGATAAAGGTGAACTGGGTGAGAAAATGGAAATTATGATGCAAAGATTATCATTCCAGCTACCATTGTTACAATTGCATTACCTCTCAAACTAGTTGCAGTAGTCTTTTTTTCCCCCAAACATATTATTCAGCTCTAGTCTACACATCAAAAGAAGAGACTAACAATATATGTCAAAAGATAGCCTAGGTCCCAGGGAAAGGGTGTAACTTATTTAGTCCACTGGTTTGGAGGCAAGCTCTGTAAAATAGTGGGGGAACATACAAAAAACACAGCACCGCTGTAAGCTCAGCCTGATTAAAATCATTCCGCTAGCCATAACAGCAGACAGAGTAGAAAGAACAGCAAAAAGAGAGGAAGAGGCATCGGTCAAGTCAAGTTTGTCTTTATTATCCCCCAGAGGGAAATTCAGCTGGCAACAGCAGCTGTAGCTGTAACAGCATCATAGGGCTGGAGGCAGGGGTCTGAGGGACAAATAGATTGACTTTTGTAGCATGCTGGCTTGGACTTTCAACTACCAGCAACACTACCAGAGGGATGGGCAGAGGTCAGAGGCCTCAGGGGGAGATTGATAGAAACCATAACAGCCTTTTCAGTCCACCTATCTGGCCTGTACTTCCATGTTAGGAGTCTCACTGTGCAGCTGATCAGTGGAACGGAGGGCTCTGATTGGTAGATGAGAGGGGAGCAGCCAACATGAAAGAAATGAGGTTCAGTTCTGCTCTGTCCATCTGTCTCTCACCACAAACAACCCCAATCACTCCAACCATCACCAAACTCCAACAGACCTCCTTTTTTGTAAAACCTAATTTCACAGTCCATGAAAATGCTGGATAGGGGCTCTTCTTCTGTGTTTGTAAAATGTTGCATTGGTCTGCGGCTTGGCTAAGTGTGCGGAAACTGCAGGAGAAGAGGACAACAAAGGAGAGGAAAGAGAAGGAAAAAGCAGATTAGTAAAAATGTAGGTACAGAGGAGCAGGGACGGTAAGGGCCAAGGAGGAGGACAGCAGGAATAGAGAGATGGAGAGCCAGACCTGACCAAAGGAAGGGAGGGGAGGAGAGAAAGGAAGACAAATTAAAGGGGGGCAGAGACAAAAATAAGGGAGTTGAGGTTGAGGAGTAAAGGAAATTAGACCATGTTTGAAATGGCAGCAAATTGTAAGGCTGCAGTTTAAAGTTATAAAAATGTAAATGTGATGTAAAGTCATAATGTGTTGCTTACTGCTTAATGAAAATATAGCGATTACAACTGAGGTTATAGCCCAGTAAACTACTGTATATTGTAATAAATATCCAGTATACCAATGATTCGTTAAGTTCAATACCTACTGGAGCTGATCTTGGAGTGAACCCTGGAACAAACCTGGGCCTCAAGATCAAAATTACCCCCACATCGACCAAACACTGAGCAGGTACAGAGAAGCACAGGGAAAAGATGGACAGGGGGCAGAGGAACCGCTAGGAAGGCACAGTGAGCAAAAAGCGATACTCTGACATGATGTGCCTTCTCCTCAGTGGCAGGGCTAAGCACAACAACAATAACAATGCATCAAATGGCACACATGACAACAATGAAATGTGTCTGTGACAGAAAAAACACAAAAACCACAGGCAAAATTCTACTGGCAAAAGACAATGTCGGTGTTTGGAAAGCTGGCAAACCAAACACACACACACACACACACACACATCTCAGCCAAGTAAACATTTTTGTTCTCATTGGCATTTTAGCCCAAACCTGTAATGTGTGAGCGTTCATGGCCAAAGCAGAAGAAATGGGAAAAACATAAATTATTGCTCTGGGAGGTTAAAATGTGAGAAATAGGACTAGAAAGAGAGTGCACAAATGAAGAAAAAAGAGCCTGAGTGAGACACACACACAAAGAGAAAATATGAGAGAGAGAAACCTTCTCCAACCTCGCAGACTTTGTTTGGTTTGGTGAGAGTGAGGGAGCTGTATGGAAATCAACTAAGCCGGTTTATAGCCCAGAGGTGGAGGAGGGAGGAAAAACTGAACTTCACACAAAGGCATTTATTAAAATCTGATGATGTCTCATCAAATTCCCCCAAATCCTATATTGCAGTAAGCAGGGGCATATGAGGAGACACAATGAGGATGACTGCGCCCAAGCATGACTGGCTGATTAAAAAACAGCACCCAAGGGTGGGTTTAGGCACGAGCGAACATTCGCATAACTCTCCCTCCACCCTTCCCTCTGTGCACCTCAGCTTTCCATAAGCAAAATAAATCAGATCGAACAATTTCCAAAACTAAATCAACCTAAAACCTTCTGCTCAGTTTGCACCTAGGAGCCATTGGACAAGATAAGGAATCATAATTTTAATCGTTTTTTCACCCCCAGGGGAGTTTGTTGGGCTGGCCGCTGTAACAAATTGAGAAGGATTGGGAAAATTACCACAGAGAGTTGTGACCCTCATTCATTCTCTAAATCACCCACAACAGTCAGGGGAAGTAGCAGCTGGGGACAAAAGGGACGGAGACAGTACTTTATTACACAGGGTCTTAAACTTTTCCAGTGTCAGAGCCAAATTAGAGAAATTTAATTTCACCCTGGGGCCAGTTCTAATGAAAACTTGTTTTAACTCATCTCGCGAGCCAGCAGAAGTAGGCCCATCAATGAATTTAGGTGATGGCCAGTGTCACAGTTGTAGACAAAGAGGTGCTCTAATTCCCCTCTAACACAGAAAATAAATAAATAAATAAAATAAAATAAATAACACAACATAATGGCTGCCTAAGGAAAAATGTATCCACTCATAATATGCTGTCTAAATTTTGCATTTTGGATGATTTATTAGTGCAGAGGTACCCTAGACGATACACAAGTGAGCCTGTGACTGGCAGGTTACAATTTCAACTCCCAGGACCAGCTGTGAGCGCAGTGGTGGGGACTTTCTCTCCTAATTCAGCAACTACCATGAGGTGCACTTGAGCAAGGCACCTAACCCTATAATAATACTGCAAGGAAAAGCATGCACATTCAATTCACTTCCCTTCTAAGGTTAATAAATAAAACCATTGTTCCACAGCTTGTATACACATTTCCATCTTTGCAACTGCTTGCTAGAATAAATGGTACTCTTTTGTCATAGAAGTGATTTGCCTCTCCTTATGATCAAACTTTACTTTGATTGCACTTTCGAATATGAAGCAAAGGTAATTAGGCTAACTGGGTATAACATATGGCTGGGATATTTGGTGTTCCAATGCCTACCCTCAACTACACTCCTAGTATTGAGAGAGATTTTACAAAACCAGACTGTATCACCTTATTTAACCCTGATTCAAACAGATAATATGTTATTCTCCCAAGTCTATTTCCCAGCACTGTCCCTCCATACTGGGATATGACTGATTTTCTAGCAGCCTCTTGCAGTAGAAACTCCACCTGATGAGCATAAGCGTCTGGAATGAGTGTTCAAATGGACCTTTTCTTTGGCTAAAACCAAGCACACCTCAAAAATCCTATTCAAAAAAGTAATTTGGGGAAGTAACCTATTTCATGGTCTGATTCTCCGCTCTTTGGGTCTATTTCAGAGGCTGATAAGAAGAAGAAGAAAACCTTTAAAAAGGAGCGCACTGGTGCGGTCATTGTTTCCCTCATCTCACCATATTAGTCTACCTCCTTCCATTAATCTGCACTGTTCACCGTTTCAGCCCATTTGCATCTCTTCAATCTTTTATCAGTGTTGTGCTTTCCTTGCAGCAATCACTGAACCCAGTACAGTTGAGAAGTGCATCTAAAACACAATCAAGAGGCATCAGTTTGTGTCTGCATATTATGCAGCAGGGTGAATTAAGCTTCTTGTGTCTAGTTAGAAAACAGCTCACATTTTGGGAAGCGATGGGGCTACCAGCAATTAAGGCTGACTCCAAGCTGTACTTGCACTCATTGGCTGCTGACATATCAAAACATATCCAATATCAGCATTTTGATACATCTTTGGCTTGTGTTCAGATTCTATTATGCAACAGGGTCTAACAACATTTTCACAGTGACAGATGATATTGACAAATTTAAAGTCTCTGGATAGTGTATGAGATCAAATTTGCATTCACTGGGAGACTCAAAGGAAGTTCATTTTCAAGTCAAATTTTCTAGTGGAACCGAGGTTGATGTAAAAATGAGAGTTAACCACTGAATAGTGGAACAATGTAATAACACTACTCATCTGCCTGTCAACTGAAACTCTGATGAAGTTGGTATGTCCACATAACACACAACCAGTTCACGAGCATAAATCCATGGTAGCCCTCTCCAGAAACAACAGAAGTGTTTTAACTGACAATGTGGGTGAACAGATAAAGACAAAATTTTAATTTGTGGCTGAACTGTTCCTTTAAAATTCAAACAAACCATCAACATATATACAGCACAGAGGAGCAGCAATAGGCTATGATCACTGCGTTTTTGTCCGGCTCAGATGCAAGTTGCAGCCGTGAGTGCCACTTATGACACAGAGAGCTAGAGTGCAAAGTTAAAACTTGCAAGTTATCCAGCTAATGCAGGAAATAAAATGTACAAGAGAAAGTGGTGACTATTCTGCTTGTGCTTGAAGAGGATGTCTGAGAGATGAATAGTCTGGTCGACACAGACAATGTTATAAAACT
Organism: Neoniphon sammara; assembly: GCA_900302535.1. Classification (NCBI taxonomy): domain Eukaryota; kingdom Metazoa; phylum Chordata; class Actinopteri; order Holocentriformes; family Holocentridae; genus Neoniphon; species Neoniphon sammara. The sequence continues at coordinate 22,203 of OMKZ01036394.1, read as the reverse complement.
TAACACTCAATCTTTCCAGGTGCTGCTGACGTAGTGCACAATACAACTAAAGAAGAACCAAATTGAAGCACCCAGTACTGCACTGTGTCCAAAACATGAGGCACACAGTTTGCAGTCTGCACACACCTGCAGCCAACTGAAAAAAAAATCCATATTCACATTTATTTGCACATCCCGTGTGATCACTGCCATGGGCTTGCACTGTATGCTGGGTTAGTGGGCACACATAATGAGCACACACAGGAGCAGCATTAGTTTTATGCAACGTGTGGACAATTTCTTGCTGATTTTTGTCCTGTTGTTCAGGCGGGGTCTAAAGTTGGCTGTGGCCATCTGTCATTAAGTCCATATCTATATGTCCCTTCAACACTTTACTCCAAGGCAAGCTATCTCAACATCTATGTGCTGGATTGTCATGAAATTTGGTGAGCACATTCATGCTCCCCACAGTATGAACCTTGTCAATTTTGGTGACCTCATAACTTTTCCTGTAGCGCCACCCTCACATCTGTATGATAACTTGATCACAAGACCTCTTGAAATCTAATTAGTGGTTTGGCATATTTGGTGAGTACATGCATACTCCCCACAGGAAGATTCCTCTTCATTTTGGTGACTGTATGACTTTTTCTTTATGACGACCTTTTGCCCACAATGTCAAATTTGATACATACT
>OMKZ01036394.1:6623-21508 GCA_900302535.1 Neoniphon sammara | reverse complement strand
TCAACACTTTACTCCAAGGCAAGCTATCTCAACATCTATGTGCTGGATTGTCATGAAATTTGGTGAGCACATTCATGCTCCCCAGAGTATGAACCTTGTCAATTTTGGTGACCTCATAACTTTTCCTGTAGCGCCACCCTCACATCTGTATGATATTTGGTGAGTACATGCATACTCCCCACAGGAAGATTCCTCTTCATTTTGGTGACTGTATGACTTTTTCTTTATGACGACCTTTTGCCCACAATGTCAAATTTGATACATACTGGTTGGCTGGTGTATTTGCAAATCTTCAATCTACGTTATGAATCCTCTGTCAAAAGTACTTCTGCATAAAACGCACCAAATGTACGTATCCAACTCTTACAAAACTTGCTTCCCCCCATCATACACCACACCAGCAGAGCACCAGCGGCAAATCCCACTCATTTTACTTTTTGGGAAGTTGAAATTTATTGTTAAATCTGATCCTGAACAGAGAGATGTGGTCTGAAATGTAGCCTTGAAGAGCAGCAGGAGCCCTCTATTGTGTTTGGATGCTTCCCTCTTGATTTTAACTTGTCTCTCCACAATGTGCATACACTCACTACCAGAGATCTCAGTATGTGGAGGCTACAGCTGATAGAGAGATATTCTGCTGCATTGCACTGTGGACTCCCTGAGAACAATACAAATATCTTCCTGAAAACAAGCAAGGTGGAAGCAAGTGCATAAATACAAACACACAAAGGAAGTTGGTGGGCATAAAAAAAAAGTCTAAAACACCATGCTATGTATGCTTTGCTCCACAGTAGATCTTGCATCCTGTCAGGTTCAAGTCAGCTGGGCATCTAGTGCAGCCAGATGATCCTTGAGGCATGGAGGAGGGAAACGCATTAGCCTAACAGAAGTGCTTACCTGGCTGACTGGTTAGCTGGAGTCCTGAGACTTCGTGTTGGAAAAGCCTCTCCCCCGGACAAGAGAGTCTATCAAATATGCATAAAGGCAATGTGTCTTTTAGGAGTTTTTGGGCATTTAAAAAATGTCCTGAAGCAGCAATCTGAGTGAGAACAGTGTATGTGGGGGTGGAGCCGGGCATTGGAGCGAGAGAAGTGCTACACGAAAATGATTCTAAACTTTTGTCTTTTAATGCCCCAAAGTTATAAGGGATGTCTGGTCGTGACTTTTCAGTTTGGACAACTATGCATGGACTGCTGAGCTCTGACAAAAAAAGGATAACTTCAATTTTTAGTTTTCAGGATATATTGCTTAAATAAGTGTCCAAAAAGCCCTAATACATTCCTTTTGAGACAGCATTTCTGTTCATAAACAGATAAAACTCCAACAAAACAACATTCTCAATCTAATACCACAATGTTATGGATCTACAGTACAGAATTTGCAAAGCCTGAAAATTAAAACTGAGTTCACAAGGGTGGTTTACACTCTTTTTCCAGAAGTGCTGGTTGGTCAGTCGGAGGCACTAACAGCCTAGCAGCAACACTGTCTCAGCCCATTGCAGTAATAATGATTATTTAATGAGGAGTTGCTTTGCGTCTCCAGCCAGATGCTTCACACAACTCAGCCCTTAGGAGCAGATCATAAGAAATCAGACGGACTTGTACCACACAGTATCATTTGTTCTACACACACAGTACAGCGTGTTTAAGTTCACTCACACTGCCTCAGGAAAAAAAATACAAGACTACTGTCCACACCCCATACACAGACACAAAACCATAGCAGTAACACTGCCAGTCTATCCACTCATCTCCATACATTTTTCCTTCTGGCACCTGTATTTCTGTAAGATATTTTCACTGAATTCTAGAAAATAAGATTGGAGGCTACTGTGCAGGCTGATCCAACAAAAAACAAGATTTTAAATGAGTAACCACACACAGTACATTCACAATGCTGCTCAAAGTTATTGAACAAACCATACTTGTTGCTATAAGCTGTATGCTCACAGCTTACAGCAGCCAGGTTGGCTTATATCAACTAGAAAAGGGCTTGTGCTGCTTCCCGAACAGCCTGCAGTGCTTTCAAAGCAGCTTACCACTCCTATAGAGCAGAGCTGCTTCCTAGAGGTCCAAGCAAACAGGTATTCAGATATAACAGTTTACTTAACCTTGTTTCAACTTGGCAGGTCAAACAAAGCTTTTGAAAGCGGGGTTGAGGAAACTTATGTGCGAAGCTATCAGGAGACAAGGTATCCTGGCTATATTCATTATAGCACAACATACAACTAGATTAGAGTAAGCAAACACACAGCCAGACATCATATTATTTTATTCCATGGAGACATGAGCCAATTATTAGCCCTATGCCAAATAGCCATAATGAGTATCACCAAGACTGCACAAACAGTAACCCTTATTATTACTCTGACACAGTAGTTCTCAATCTATAATGATCTAAACAGAAAGCAGTCTTTTTGTGAACACACCACGGTGGCTGGTAGTTGCTAAAGTTCATCAGTCAAGTAGAGTTTTAGAACACAATAAAATCTCCCAACGATGGCTGGTCAAGTGCCACCATGGCTGACAAAGTCAACAAATTGACCAGCCGCAGCAAAATTTTGCCTCCACTTGGCTGCTGGCTGGGGGTCATTTGTCAGATCAATCAATCAATCAATGTCAGATCAAATTATTTAGTGCTCAGTACATGGCATGGATACACAAGTGGTTTGGCACACACTATGAACTGCCGGAAAAGGCCTTATTGCTTTACCTTTTTTTTAGGAATTTGTTTTTACTATAACCTTAAACTGAATTTGACTAAATTCTATTTAATTAAATTTGCTCAAGTCAACATTTCGAGTATTTACCTCAGATCATGCTTGAGTTCACACCAGGACACTATGGTTGTGAACACCTGCTCTAAACAGTTATTTTAAAAATTATGACAAAATAAATACACATTTCCCTGTAAATCTCACGAGATGCTAGCAATAACTAACTTAACCCACAAAACACCCATAAAATCTAGTTAACATCCACATTGTGTGTTTGTCATTTACTACAGTGGCAGCGGTCAGACTCTGAATGGTTTGAAGAGTGTGATTCAGGCTTTCATATCTTCCACTGAGTGATGAGTCCATTTCCTTCCGAATCACTGCAGCCTTGGCCTTAGGTCTGCTGTTTTGTGACTACTGCGTATCAGCCTCCTCTGCTATACCACCATAAAAATCAGCAGGGTCTATTAGGAATATGGAGGATACTGCAGGTCTGTGTGTGCATCAGTGCACTGTGGGTTACTGACCGCTGACCATGAAATCTAGCTCTGAGGAACATAGAGGAGGAAGTCATCCCTACAAATGTACTGCAAGTCCTATATGGCTCCAAACCAGATGACAAAATGTATTTGGGCTGTTAAGGATTGTAGAGGGAGGGATGTCTGGCCTGGACTTGTTTACTGTGTTACTGCTGTGACCGATCATTCCATTGAGACTGATGTTTCTTCTTTTACTTTTGCTGAGATCATAAAAATCTGACAGCATAAGCAGCTAGCTTGCCCACTCCCTTTCTCTTGGCCTATATCTTGTCTCTCGCCATGCAGCAGATTCAGGCTTAACTCAAATTCCTAAATAATAAACAACATGAGTGGTAGAGATGGAAACAGCCACTGCTGTATGTATCCACATATTAAATGAGCAGGCCACTGACATCAAAATCAACTTGGGCCTCTCCAGAGCTATAGTACACACTTGCCTGCAGAGTTATCAGACTGCATGGCCAAGCATGACGATGTCCACTGTGAAATGCAGTGGAACATGTAGGTCGATAAGGCCACGCTAGACCAAAGCGAAAAAAGATGAAGAAAATAGATTTAGGCTAACTGGTGCGATGGCAGGTTGTCATAGACAGGCCTAGAGCTTTGTTTCTTAAATTAGAGGTCATGGGCCTATCTGTGGTGGCTGCCCACATGATGAAAGAGGCAATATGTTTCCATGAGTCTGAATCCCAGGGCAAGACTGTCCTATTTGTCATTTGGCTCTCAGGCTGAAAAAGAAACAAGTTCACAGCTAGCTCTTGACAAAGGCTCTCCCTCAGCTTGGACTCAATGACTTGGTTTTACTTGGTTTTTAGAAAAGACTTAGCTGGTAAATTGCTAGTGGATTGGGTTTCACATGGGAACGATTATTTTGAAGCCTCACAGAGACTACAGAATAACTTTAAGGGCAAAAACTGTAAGGCTATTTGAGCCAAAACAGTGAGCATGTGTAATCGCTTCTCTTTTATTTTTCTATTATTTATTTTAATTACAACATTAATACTATATTAGTACATCACTGTTGTTGCTGTTGCTATGATCATCAGTACTATTACCAGTACTATGACTGCGGTCACGGATTATTACTAAAATCATCATCTTGATGTTATTATGTTGCTATTATTAATGTTGCTGTTGTCACTGCTATCATCATCATTTGATTATATTGCTGTTGTCATTGTTGTGTCACAGCTATTTTCATTATTACTATCAGTATTGTTGTTAGTATTACAAGCCCAATCTTTACCTAAATCAGCGGTGATTATTATATATAAAGGTAGTGCATCATTACTCCATCTCTGGTCTCGTTGCTAGTGTTATTACTGTAGTGGTGACAATGATGGCAATACTAATAATACTACTACTATGCCACAATGGAATATATTTCTTAAAGAAATATTTATTTTATAAATGTATTTACTCTTTTTTTCCTGCCTCCCCATTCTTTTCCCTTTCACGATGGCATCTTCACGTTTAGACGACACTCACATTCTGAACAACTACACTGAACCTTTTCACTCAACAACCCACTCTGTTAACACACTTGTTCTCTTTTCTTTCGATCCCCATTCTCTCTCTCTCTTTTTATATGTTTTATTATCTCCACCAGGAGATTCTGCGTTTGGTGTGTCTGTCTGTCCAACACTGTACAAAGTGTCAGAGGCTGACAATGTCAACAAGCGGGGGTTAAATAGGTTCAATAGCCTGATGCTTCACCACTGCTTCAAATTAAGTGTAAAACAGCCGTGGCTGTTTCATACATCAGGGGACAAATTTGCCTAATCTTCTCAGGTCTTTGGACGAGGAGAAGATCAAAGCCAACAAGGAAAACCCCTCTCACCCTCTCAACAACAAGTTGTGGAACAAAGCAATAACAACTGTCTACTTTATATAGACACTGTGTCCCCACACACGCCTGGTGGAGATCTGCACTCTACTGAGTGACCTCTTCTAGTTCTGTTATGTTTTATTCATCCCTTCATCCCAACCGTATCTGAATGATGGGACCACTTTGGACTGGTGACTGGGTGGGGTGACTTGGGGGACTGGACTAGTTTGGGACAGTTTGAAATCAGAGGACCTGATCCGCGCCCCTCTCCAAATAGAAAGCAGCTCCTCAGACCCAGTTGAACAGACTCCTCTCAGGTGGGGTCTGTTCTAAAGGGGATCCTACCTGCAATAGACCAACCCCCTCCTACGGGCCTGGTAGTGTCCTAGAGCAGGCGAGACTAAAGTAACTTAGAACTAAAAATTTAGAATAAAAAAAGATAAAACAACCAAACAAACAAAAATAAAAAAAGGAGGAGGAAAGGAGAAAAAGGAAGGTAAAATAAAAAGAGATAAAATTCTGCTCTGACCCACCCCAGATCCAAACCCACCTCTTTGTCCTTAGAGCCCAAGTAATGCCCTCCAAGAGCACTGTAGCTTTATTTTTTAGATATACAGTATATCTCTTTCTTGTTCATCTTTCTTTCCTTTGATTAATATTGTCTCTCCCTTTTGCTCTCTCTCCCCTCTATCTTTCACACAGAAAACCCATCCACCCCCACAAACACACACACCTACCCATACACATGTGTAGTAAAATAAGAAAATCTAAGCCAAACATTATGCCCTTTTTTCTTTCTTTGTTCTTATTCTTGTTACTGTCGCTGCTGTTTTTTTCGCTTTTGTTTCTGTTTGTTTGAGTCGAGCTCTCCTTCTCGTCTTGTGCTGCTGTGTCATGTGTGTCTTCATGTTGGTCACTTGTATTGCACTATAAACAACAAACAAAAAAGCAATGAGACAGTGCAATAAAGAGACAAGAAAAAGCACACTTAGCTGGGCCTCCCAGGACTCCAACTCTTACGAAGGAACACTGATTGAAAGGCTGGGTCTATACACACTAAAAACAAATTTGGTTAGGTGCATTTTTTCCACTTTTTACAAAGTAAACCATGACTGAGAGACTGTGTCCATAAAAATGAAAGATTTGATTACGCGCACTTACTCTACTCTTTCCTAGCTGAGTGGAGAAACATGAACATTGCCAATGGTTATCAAACAAACAGGCTGACTGACCTGAGATACTACCAAACATTACAGACTCAATGAACCTGGATCATCAGCCAGGATCCAGCAGCATCCAATCAGTGACAAGTATCAATCTCCTTATTCAGACCCCTCTAATCTCTTTACCTGAACTGGAGACGACAAACACCACTATCTCCTCTTCGCTGACATCCCCATATGTTCACTTTGCTATTCATATCATTGCCAGGCCAACATTAAAAAGGCCTGGTAGCTCTGCTTGGAGGAGGAAATCAAGGATAGGGGCAAGTGAGAGAGAGAGAGAGAGGGGGGAGGAGAAAGACAGAGAGAGCCAGAACAAAGGCAGAGGAAGGGAGGGAGAACGCATAAGAGAAAGGCGAGAGACAGAGGGTGATAAAGAGAGAGAAAGTGAGAGCAAGAGAGAAAAAGAGAGAGAGACAGACAGAGAGGCATAGAGAGGACGCGGGGCTGGCTGGGTTACATCAAAGAGACATGCCCTCTGCTATAATAACTCTCTGGGCCATTTTAATTGGCAACCCGCACCAGCAACCTCATGGCTGGTGAATTCTTAGTGGCACAGAGCAAACACGGGAAAGATATGAAAGACAGGGAGGGAGAGATAGAGGAGGAGCAAGAGGGCAGGGGCTGGAAAGGACAAATGAAGAGAAGGGCAAGTAGAGAGGGATGAGGCCTGGCCTAGAGTGGAGAGAGTAAGCAAACAACGAAGAGACATTTTCCAATCAAGCCGTTCCAATTTCCTTCGAGTCTCATGCAGCAAAGCGCCGCATATTATGCAATTGAAAGCTGAGATGCAAACAAGGCGCTTCTTCTTTTTTTTGTCAATTATCAAAGTGGGAAAACAATATGCAATCCTGATAAATATTTGTCAGTGACAGCCACATACTTAATTTGTTGGCACATTAAAAGACTAATCAGCTGTGAGAAAAGAAAGGCAAAGCCGTCACGCTAATTTCCAGCTTTGTTTGTACTTTTAATCTGGATGACAACATTTATTTGGTGGGAAGTTGGCGGACTACTCTCTTACCTTTAGCAGACTAGTCATGTGGAGCCGGGCGGAGGAACAGTGGGGAGGCATATCAAGGAAACACAGCAGGACAGCGGGGGAGGAAATTATGGTTTTCCGCTGCAGAGCTTGCTCAACATTTTTGCAAATTTTCTTTCACTTTTCTGATTTCTTATCTATTTACCTACAAGTGGTTTTGTCAACTAGAGTAGCTTTCAAGTAGACTTAAAATCCATTTTCCCTCCTGTCATTGACATTTTATTATTGCAATGGCAAGTCACAGTTACTCCATGCTGTGAACAGTAACTACTTTGACAGCTGTGACAAACAATGCTCACACTACTATTAGTAATGTGGTGTCATAGGGATATAAGATAATGGAAAGCAAACACACCTGCTGTGATTTCCCCCAATCACAGCACTAGGACTCATTTAAATTGCCAACACAAGTTCATAATTGCTGTGTAACTGCACCAAAAAGGTAACAAAATTCTTTAGCTCTGTATTTTGACCTTTCTCACTACCATCTGCACTGGGCTAGCTGGTGCCCTTGACTGCTTGCCAAACATACAGGCAGTTTTACCTGAGCCAATAATATGTATGTGCTTGCGTGCACACACCTGTTTTAAGCCTATTAACATAAACCTTAATGTGATAATAAAGAGATCTGAACAGATCTAAATCTCATTTACACGACATGCAGAGACAAATAGACTAGGATTTCCTTTCAGCATGACAGAGAAAAGACAGAAAGAGCGAGAGAGAAAGACAGAGACAGCGAGATGGAGAGAGAGAGAGACAGAGAGAGAGAGAGAAGTTGGCCTGTAACCAGGCTACATCTGTTTGCTTTTCAAATGAACCATGACAAATCCAAACTACTTAAACACAGCATGCATGTACGCACACAGAAATACACACAGAAGGACCAACAACACTAAGTCTGATTCCCAACAGATAGCAAATGGACTGTAATGGTTACAGATGACTTTCCTCAATCCAGTGGGACAATCTGCAAGCACAGCACATTCACTCCAAACTGATGCAGTTGGAAATACTTGGAGTTAAATCAGTCCGTCATCCAGTCCGACTCCCTCCTGCCTTTGTAAAGCTGGCAGCGCGCTTGTCAGCTTCTCTTCACAGCCTGAACAGGAAACCAGAGGCTTAAGGGCGATGATACAGGGTCAGATATTTGAGGCAATGGGGACACTTGATAGGGAATTCAGCATAAGGCAGACTAGCAAAATTGGACAAAAATAATGTGAATGTTAATGCATAAAGAATACTGGTTATAACTGTGAGCAAAACTGCTCATCTGCATAATGATGGTTTCGGTTCATACATGCCATTTTATGTCCCCTAATGAATAAAATCATGTGTACTAATAGTCTTGCAGAAAGTGCCCATTAAACAAATACAGTATCTACTACATCTAAACTGCAGAAAAGTGCATAAAAAATCTCCCTTGCTAAAACTCAAACAGACAAAGTCTTTGCTGTCTTTTCCGTTTGAAAGGCTGCACTTATTATACTCTTTAAGCTGTTGCCTGTATCTGCTTGGTCATCATATCCACATTACTAATGACTATTTATCAAAAATCGCATTGTGTAAATATTTAATGGAAGCACCTTGAACATTAACATGCTGTAGTTGATGCTGACTTGTTGACTAACTAAAACTTTCCCACAGAGACAGAGCCGGTGTTGAACAGGTTGGGGATAAGAATGTGTGGCAGGTCAGACAGGAGGAGGGAGAAGCAAACAAGTCACCTGAAAAATGTTACAGCTGCATTATTCAGTGACTGTTATGACTGTGCAAATTATCGTGGATAAAGTTTGGAAAAAAAGACTACCCTATACCTGAAATACTGTAGCATCAGTTGTATTTATAGAGAATCAGTTTTGAGTTAAACTGTGACCACAAGAATGAAAATCAAAGTGCACCCAATGATTCCGGTCCCTAATGAGAACACACAAGAGGTCGAAAAGACATTCAGCATAGAAATGATAACTGTTATGATACAACCCTACCAAGACAATACCAGGCAAAAAATACCCTGACGTCCTAGGTCTAGCCCATACAAAGTCAGTATGAGTGTGTGTGAATGTATCTGCATGCGACATGCTTGCATAGAGGTACAGCTCACTAGAAAATCTTGGTTATATCCCGAAGTTAATGTTGGCTGGTGCTGCAGTTAAGCGTGGAAACTGTTTTTCAGTCGCGTTACAAGGAAATATGAGGTAATGACTCCAAAGTTGCACATATCACAATTCAAACGGAAATTTCAATATTAAAAAACAAAAAACAAAATCAAGGTGTCCTGGTGGCTCAACAGGTGGAAAGTATACCATTAAGGCTTTGCTGTATGTCGTCCCCTCTCTCTGCCCTGTCCTTCCTGTCTCTCGCTACTGTGACTGACACATTAAGCAGAAATGGCAACAAGAAAACTAAAAATCATAATATCAATTTAGCCCTACCTAATAAGGGCACATTCCCACCAAGTATGTTTGGAGAGGTATATTTGAACTCCAGAGCATTTACCCCTTTAGTGTTGTTGGTTTAATTCACCAAACCGCAGCAAAATGCATGAAATTGCAGGCCTCAGTCAACTTCCAAATGAACTGTAGCATGGTTCATAACTGGGGAGAACATAATGTGGACAAACTACTGCAAACAGACCCAAAAAGTGCAGTTTTATGGGTATAAGGAGATGGATGCGTCTCATAGACTGTAGGTACTCTGCTTGGAAAGCCTAGCATAACAAAATCAACTGAGTGCAAACTTAGGAGTCAAGATGAGGATAACTGCCTCTTCAATGCTTGGGCTTAGGGAGATATTCCCCAGGGCATCCTGATGGTCTGCTGTTTTGGAGTGTACACCATGTGGCTGTAATGTCCTGGGTTTGAATCTGGACCAGGAGGTTGGTCACATGCCATTCCTCTCCTCTCTCTCTCTCTCTCTCTCTCTCTCTCTCGACCTTAACTGTGTCTCTTCACTTTCAAGTATCTAATAACGGCAAAATGCCAAAAATATACTCTTGAAAAAGGATGATACGGGGCACCCCGGTGGATCAAATCGTAGACCTCACCTAATAAAGCGGATATGCCAAAAAAATTATCTTGGGAAAAAACAGATACTCCCCAACTCCTAAAAAAACAAACACATAGTCTGTCATGCATCGCAAAAATTACAGGGACTACAGATTGCTCTGCCACCACCAAAATCTGTAACCTGGCACGATGACTTGTAATATGCAAAAACACAACTAAGCCTATTTTTCCACTATGGTTGGGACCAAAGAAAAGGGATAGAGGGATGCCAAATGGTTGCCACGGAACATTCAGAGAGGAGCTGAGCGATATCAACTGGAAGCAAAGAACAGAAGCCCGTTTATTTCCCAGTCCATGTGAATGGCTGTGGGTCTGGATCAGTAGTCTGTGAGGCAGGCCGGGCCCGCAGAGAAAAGCGGGGAAGAGCCTCTTTGCCTCTGATCAGCCCCCTCCTGATCGCTGCTGATGAACCCAGAACTGACTCATGGCACAGAGCTCTGGCCTGCAATTACAAACACCCAGAAAGTCTGAACCATTCCACCTGAGGAGAGTTTTGTTGAGTGCTTCGGGAACTTTCTCTCCCAGTAAACATAAAGACAACACAAAAGGCACTGTGCAGCAGCTGCGGACAAACTGCGCAAGTTTCTTGTTAAAATCTATGCACCTGTGACATTTTACAAAATATGTTCACTGCCTTTGTTTGGTCCCAAGATCAAGAAATGTTCTCTACATGTGTACATGTGGGTTGTAATAACTATGAATTACAATAAAATGTGCTAGGTTTCTGTAAGGCCCTGACACTATCTGACAAGCTTTTTAAGGTTTTGAGCAGGTAGCAAAAACATTCTTAAAGGCATCAGCAGTTTTTGCCATAGGAGTAGTTACCAGTCAAGATGATTATGGGAATGAAGACAACAGGAAGACCATGAGTGTGTATGGAAATGGAAAAACAAGCACAGGTCAGTGTTTTAAAGAAAGACATAAAACTTCACTGCATTTCACTGCTTTTCCGTAGGTCAGAAACACCACAGAAATACTTGAATTATCATATAAACTGTGAGTTACAGAGCAAACTGCATTAACAATGAGAATGTTTTTGTTAGAGGGTCGATTGGATTGCATTTAAAAGAACAATACTGGTCTTTTACATTTGCGTCAAACATCTAAGCTGGCCCTCTACTGTACATTATTCCTGATGTCTGCACAGTGACTGACAGTATAGGAGGAGATATCATGACTCATTCTCATGCCTTCAAAATAAACCATTTTCTGTCCTTCATTCTTGCACAGTATGAGAAACAACTTCCACAGACTTCAAAGTTCCCTGAGCTACATAACCCACTCCAGTAAACATGAATTCTTCAATTTTCTGTTCCATTGTTATTTCAATTTCCCCGACTTGAAAGTTTTCATAACAGTGTGCACATTACGTTATGCTCTGCTTAATCTCAATCACCTGGCACCCACAGGTGACTGACTACACCTGGTGATTTCACTAATTAATTACACCCTCTCTGCTTGAAGTTATGTTATTCACTGAACTCACCTGGGGTAGTCTTTGGTTGTATTAAAACACGCATACTCTTCTTCATGGTGCATTATTGGAGACCAATAATGCAAAACATGTGACTTCACAAACTCTGACAATCCATCTGCTTTTATTTAAATTGTGTTACATGTTACAGCAGGTAATTTCAAGCTAGGTGTGACACCATAAAGTTTGTATTACTGCACTAGTAATCTCCTTTTAAAGAAGCGAATGTAAAATTTATTTGGTACCATTTTTCTTTCATTTGAGAACAAATGTCAGACTCACCCTAAAGCCTGCCAGTGTGTGCTGACTGGTTGAGGCTCACTGGTGCAGGACAGGATGGCATCTCTAACTGGGAAAAGCGTACACACACAGACTCGAAACTGGAACAATAAGAGGATGACACTTCAGGACTAAAAAAAACGGCGCAAGATGAAGCATCACCCCATTACTTTTTGTGCCCCTAAAATCAAGTTATGTGACAGTGAGTGCCAATCTTGGATACAAGATAAATACCAGCTTTTTAAAGTGTACACGGTCCTTTTTTTGAGACTGTGTCACAAATATGTTGATTCAATCACTGGTACTTGTGAAGCCTTTAGTTTTGTGGTATATAGCAATTCTTTTAAGTGTTTATCCCTGTCAGTGAGTTTCAAACTGCAACCACTGCTGCTCTTTGCTAATGACACTTGTCTCTGGCATATGCTGCCATGATTTTAAAGACTCTTGCCACATTAAGTAATTTTAATTTTTGTGATCTGTACATCAACAATTCAGGCACCAACTATTTGGCCTCTTAGGAACTCAGTTAATGCTTGTGTTTTTGGAAAACATGTAACTGTAGCAACTGTCACACCTATTTGAAAGCTAGCACGTAATGCTCACTGGCATGAAACATTTTATAACTTGCCTGTGTACCTACCTTCAAAGCTTAAATCCTCTATCGTGTGGTTTTTCCATTATTTTGAGCACCCTGTGTTTTTACATCAGGTAACGCCTGATAAAGCATGAATATCCTAAGGTCTAGGTGAGGTGCTGAATGCAAAATTGAGAAGCGCGAGGAAGAAAGATATCTCTAACCATAGCCAGATGCTCTCTCGTAATTTGTCTCCAGCCAGATGTTCTTTATCAGGCGTGCTTGATCCTGACAGAGGGGACAGACTGGCTTGGCAATGACAGATTTGCACCAGTCAAATCTGAGTCCAAGAGGCATGTGTAACATGTAAGAAATCAAAGCAAAGTGACTTGAATCATTGCTTTTTTCACACATGGGAAGGAGACAGTCTCACTGATGGAAGAGAAATAGATTATACTGCAATTACACCAACTGACTAAATCTTTATCGCTTCGTAAATGCAACAGATTGGACTACGACTCTGCAGCAGACAATATTTCATGTGTTGTACTCAGAAGTGAAATCAGTTATGGTAAAGTTGTCAGTGGACTGTAAGACGACAAACACACATGAAGAGCTGAAGCCTTTTCAGCACAATGCTCACCATCCAGGGATAAAAGGAAAGAGACAGAGGAAGAGTGAGAAGTGAGTGAAAGGAATGGGAAACAGAGAGAGGCAGCAATCTGGTAATGCCAACACCAGAGAGCTCAGTAGTGAAATGAAAAATACATTATGCATAAAATATGGATATAAGAACAAGTTTGAATGCACCTGTGGTAGATCGGCTGCTTCAGTGTTGACATGTGCAATCCACAGATTTCACCGCAGTGGGCAAATCCCTGGGGGAGAGCAGCCTACAAAGTATAGTCCACTTTCATAAGTAATGTGGACTAGGGTGAAAATCATATATGTGGCACAAACATTTTAAATCATATATATCTGTAACAGCTATAAAGACAGAATGTACAAGGCCAGCAGAGCGCCCACTCGCTCCCTTTATAAAGCGATAAGGATGCTGTACACATTAGCACTATAGAGACACACTGCCAGCACTAGCTGTTAAAAGCAGGGTGGAAATCAAAGCAGAAAAAGGAAATATTATTCAAAAGATATTGAAGAATTTTGTTAAAATGGATGTACACCAAATTTCAAGTTTCATGCTCAAGTCATCGGTGAGGTATTGCCAAAAGCTATAACAGTTCAAAAGCTGTGAGAAATGAAGTGTTTTCCCTGTTGTATGCTTAACTGTAGGTGCAGAAAGGCTGTCTGCCTACTGATGAATACCATGGCACTTTTATTTAATTTAGTCAATGGCAACAGTGCATGGCAAATCAAACTGCTCTTCTTGACATTAATATTTCTGTATGAAGAAAACACACCCTATCAAACTAAAGTGTCATGTGTAAGAGGATATGCCCTTGTGACTGAATAACACTTTGATAAAGACCTCAATATTTCATTAAGATGTTAAAATGCATGTTGCCATCATTTTCCAGACAAGAAAAGTAGTCATCTTTATATGAAATGCTACCCTCCACCTAAAGAGTCCTTAAGACGAGGATGCTTCTTAAATCAGAATTTGTGAGGGACCAAACTAAATGAACTGCAGTGATGAAATATTAATCCAGACATAAACTGGAAATGCTTAAGTGTGCTTAACATAAAACATTATTGGAATCATGAGGTAAGTATAATGAGCTAGTAAAATACCCTGGCATTAAAAAGTTAAATGTACAGGGTAATAGGTGAAGGAAACAGACAAGTGTACAAAAGAGGGGGAAATATTCCCAGAACCCTGAAATAATCCTTGTAACTACTGTGCTTGATACAACATGGGCAACTACTCTTTCAATGTGAACCACTTCATATCATCCCTTGGAGTGTGGATTTTGCTTCAGTTTTCTTATAATTTTTCTCTATGCTAAACAATTAACTCTTGTAAGACTTCCTCACTTTCAGTCCATGAAAACAATTAAGCGGTGTGCTTTGCAAGGTCATGAAGGTTTCCTCCGTTCTGTGAGTGGTTCATAAAGAAGCAACTTCTGGCTAAGTGTCTGTGAAGCTACTGGGGTCAGACCAGCACACCTCCACACCGAAAAAAGT
>OMKZ01036392.1:4295-17445 GCA_900302535.1 Neoniphon sammara | reverse complement strand
CCCCGTCTTTCCACCAACACACACCTACACTCTGCCGCGCACACACGCGCACGCACGATTGATCCTGCATAAATTATATCTCAGCCTAAATCCGAGCAGCGAATCCATCAGATGCGGTAGTAGGCAGCGGCCAGCGGCAGCCTTGTGGGAATGAGGGGGGATTTATGGGATGTAGGCAGCAGGGTAATCCACACAGAAATCTCTCCCACCAGAGCTAAACATTAAATATTCATTTCCACGTAGGAGACAGTCTGGCAGGGGCAGTCTGGCCTGGCCTCCTACTCTATGCAGGTAGAATTGATTATGCCTTTCTAATTGGTTATGGAGGAAAGGCAGTGTCTTGGTAGAGGAGAGGACTGTGGGTAATGTGCATTTATGGGAGTGGAGCCAGAGTTTCAGCAGAAATACCTGCAAGCCTCTCTGATCCTGGTAAAAATGCTTTAATGCCTTTGAACAACTTTATATATTTGTCAAATTACTGCAATGTACATTTCTTGATTTTATGTTGATGTTACAATAAGTCAAATGTGGCTGCCAATAATATAAGAACTGCATAATAAATACCTTCTACTGATGTAAATACCAACAATGTAATTTTTTAAATGTAGAAATGAGTTATACATACTGTAATGCATTATGCCAATAATGTAATGACTTAAGGGTTTACTATCGGCCACTTATTATATAAGAATGACAAATGAAAATGAAACATACCATAATCTCATTATGTAATGACACCAGAGGAGGATGGGAGGGTGGCGTTGGCAGTGATGGACGTCTGATGGAGTTAAATAAATCTAGGTGTGAGGTAGTCTGTTACAGTGTGTGCTGCCTCTGCCAAATGCAGCAGAGCATTTGATGTAATGTCAGAGTAAGGGCAACACCTTCTGTGTGGATCAGCCTAGGTGTGAGGCTGAGGCGTGGACAAGCCAGAGGCTTTGAAATGAGCTCACACCCTTTGTACAGAAGGTCTGATGGGCAATTACTGAACGATTTAGCTGTACATTTTATAGGTCAACAATGTAGTTTTACTTGCTGATGGGAAGGCTTGGTAGAGGTATGCACATAACCCAGGACAGTGATCACACTCTGGTGTTTAGCAGAGTGATGAGCACAAGAGATCCTGGGGCTCCACCTAGTGGCAACAGTATCAGTAGCCGAGACATCCTTCAAATCATGAACCTCAGGATTCTCAACAAAATCAGTTATTTGGTTCATGTGAAATGCATGACCCATAAGATGCTTAATCATTAATAAACAAGTTAAAAATGCAGTGCAATGACTTTTTTAAAATTTTCAGCATTAATGAACCTCAGCAAAACACTGACGTGGCACCACAAAATGTCTATTCTTTACATTCATTGAGAAAACAGTGAGCCTCTCCCCTCTCAGTGTCAGCAGGGTGACTTGGATCTGGCCTGGTAGAGCCTTTTGGCGTTGTTGCCCATCTGTGGTGCAGACACACACTTATACACACTGGCTCTGAGTGCTGTGCTGAGTGATGTGTGTGTGTTCGTCTTGGACAGGCTCTGGCTGTGGTGCGGTCGCCACTTTGCTGAGTGGAGTCAGTCACACAGATCCAGCTCAGCTCAAACCTCCTTCTGTTGCACTGATTTTTTTTTTTTTTATCAAGTGTTTCCAGCCAAAAACCTTTCACCCTCGGTTTGTCATATTTGTCCATGTTGTGTATTCTCTATTTTCCCAACCTGCTAACCTTTCTGTCAGTATATTTTTCAGGTCTGATGCACTAAGTTGGCTGCAGTAGAAGTCTCTTGAGTACCATCTACTGTATGTAGGAGACTGAGTGTATCACTCTCAGCTATACACACATTTTTGAAGAGCAAGCAGAGTTGATGGAAAATTTTATCTACATTTTTTGTTTACAATTGTTTGCAATAAAATTTACAATTTGTTGTCATTATGACAGGCATTTTAATTTTCACATTATAATTATTTTGTTTGGTACTTTGCTATTTAGGCCAAATGAAACTATGGAATGAAACTGTAGACTTAAAACCAAAGATATGTGATTAGCTGTACTCCTGATAAAACTGGCAAGCTATAGAAGAAAAACATACAAGTTATTAACAAATAACAATTAGACCAGTACTGTGTAATATTGTTACTTATTAAGTGTACTATGGTCTCTGGAATTAGGTGTGCTCTTCTGGTACTGCACTATGTTAAAAATACATGTTCAAGATTCTTAAAAATTATAGTGGAACATGGTGGAAAACATTTTTTTAATTTATTTTACATAAATGAAAGCAATAAAATCCATGCAGTAAACTTTCTCGCAAATGTCCACAGGAGTCTAGGCTGGTTCAAAAGTTTAGGGGTCACTGTGTTCAGGTCCTGCACATTCCAACAAGGAAAATGTTATATTTCCAACATCAAAAAAATCTAGAATATCATTCTTTGCCAAATTCACCGATATTCCTATAAATGTAACAAATACAATGTAACCTTCATAATGTAAGGGTGACAAGAGGGAAGAAACAACACCAAATGCACTGACAAAAGCTTGTTTTTTTTTAATAAAGTCCATAAAAATAAATCACATGTAAAGGTATGTCAACAAAACAAGAAAGGAATGGGTGTTCCTGCCACAAGGCCTCGGTGAATAACTAACTGGTGGTAATTTCATCTGAATTCAAACATTTGTCAAATTCTCTCCTGAACCGTCTTTAACCCCAGAGAACCGGTGACAAAATAAAAACTTCACAGTCGTCTTGATTACGAGGTGTCCATCTGAGCTGTTTCTGAAATGTAAGAATAAGAGAGATCGTACTTATTCTCCATGTCATGCATGATTCATTTGCTGACTATATCACTTGCATCTTAAAGACACAAATGCATTCAACTCCCAAGCTGAATGATTTTATTCACCTTCCTACAAACAGGCAAGCAACAGTCTTTACTGGCTAACATAACTTTGTTGTACGTGACAGTTATGGAGATTGGCCTACAGCAAGCTAGTTGGATTTATTTTCATGCTTCTCTTCTGCTGTGTGCGAGGGCTACTTGAACCAATCAGCAATCCTGAGAGCAATAAGGATGTCAAATATCACTCCAAAACTGAAATCCTCAATGATCTGAGTAGCCTGATTTGAACTGGGCAAGTGTCTGTTTCAGCACTCTAATGTGATACTGCAGTGCGATCTGTGCAAGCAGGAAGGCTTATTGCACTCCTGTGTGAATGCTGCCTAAACATGAACTGCTGACCTGCCTGATGCAAAGTAGGAAAGCAGCGCTGCCGCTACCAGAGACACACAGACTGAAATGTGAACTTACGTGTTTCATTGAAGAGGAAGGAATCCTGATACTCCTTCATGTACTGAGAGGATCTCGACTCATCCAGGAACAGAGAATAAACTCTTTTAATGTCCTCCACCTGCACCTCTGTGCCCTGAGGAGATCAATACACGTCTTAAACAATCTGACTTCAGGCAGCCATTCAAATAAACGACTGTTTGACGCACCAACCCTATGAGCGCTATGTAGATTTGTGTCATGCAATCAAACCATCAAATACAACGTGTCAAAAGAATAAAAAAACAAAGAAAAAATACAGGTTGATTTTAAATTAGTGACATAGCTGTAGTCACAAAAATCAAGACTTTTTTCAAAGCAGCCATTTTGACATGAAAGAGTAGGGCAATCACAGGTGATACTAATGACATCAATTAAGGTTTTGTTCCATTTAAGTGTAGCAGAGTCTTTCCAGTGAGCCTGCATGAACAATAGCAGGACCCTGGCTCTGTTAGACCTAAATGGAACTGAACCTTAATTAATGTTATTAGTAACACCTGTGTTTACCTGCTATTTCATGTCAACATGGCTGCTGTGATACACTTAAAAGTTTCAGTCATGCTTACAGGTCTGTAAATCACAATGAGAGAACATGATCATCTTCTTGTATTGGGTGTATTTTGTGGAGCTGCTTTGTTTTCTACGTCAAGGCTACAGGCGGATGCACTTATAACTCAGTGTTCTTGTCCTGTTGTAGCTTGTATGTTTAAATACTTGAAACATGAAGTTTCTGTTTACTTGTTAATGTTTAAACAAAGTTTTTGAATTAAGGAGTGCTGAATGGGATTTCTGTTTTTCCTGTGGTATCCAATTAGGTGTCGAGAATCATGGAATTTCACTGGCATTGGTATCAACTATCAAAACTGTGGTGCTGGCACTGTGACATCCCTGAGCTGTAGCAATGTCACCTGCTCATCTGAGCTAAAGCTGGTTGAGGCTGAGTCTTACCCTGCGTTTGCGACACACCAGGCCGGCGGTGCTGATCAGCTGGATGGCGTAGCGCAGCGACGTCTCCAGGCCGATACGGGTCAGGACCGTATGAGCCTCCTCACTGAGCTCCACGTCTTCCTCCTCACACCTGAAATAAAACCATGCAGGCATGAGTTGGCTTTATAATACTGGAGAGAAGGAAGCAAAGTTTGAGATCAATGCGTGTTTTTACCGGATCTTGAGGATCTGCCTTGTCTCTTTCTCGGTGTAAGGGGAGGTGGCGATGATGAGCAGGCGGTCAAGCAGGTCTATGGGGATGCCGTGGGGGCTCTGGTAGTTTGTGCCACGGATACTGAGAGAGAGAAACATAGGAGTAAAAATCCAGCCATAATTACAAGGGAGGCACCGCATAGAGTCAGACAGGAGGCAGAAGAGAGAAGTGAACAGCACGCTGTACCGAGTGATGCCTCTGTTGGTGGCCATGATGAGAACCGGGGACAAATCGCTCTCCAGGGCACGGTTGAGGAAGGAGAAGCACTCCATGTCCAGCATATGGACCTCGTCAATAAATAACACCTGCAATCACAAACAAGGACAAGCAGTCAAGCAGAAATCCAAACACAAAACATACTTAAATTGGGCTTAATTGGGTCTGCAAATCACATTAGCAATGCACTGCATTCAAATATGACATTATCACACTTCAACCCACCCCAGGGATGATCTCAGCCTTGCCCTCCTCCCTCCACTCAGACACTTTGGCGTTGATCTGCTCGCGGACCTCAGACTTGATCTCTCCGGTGTCTCCAGAGAAAAGGGCCAGGAAGCCCTGTGTGCGGCTGTTGATGACGTCAATCTCATGGAGGGACACTGTATGGACCACCTCTTTCCTCTTCTGCAGCTCCCCCTCTGGACACTGTACAAACTGTGTCTAGAGGGCCGGAAAATTAGGAAATTAATATTCTGTTAAGAGGGTTGGGTATATTGGGCTACTTTTAATTTGAAAACAAGCCACACCAATGGATTTGGGGGATCTCTCAGTGGTAAATATAACTACTATTTCCTTGTGTAACTTTTAAAGGTACAGTGTATAGGATTTTAATTGAGTCAAAGACAGAAATGGGATATAATAACCATAAACATGCTTTGTATTGGTGTATAAAAACCAAAAATGATGAATCGCAGTCTTTTCATAAAGTCAGAATAAGTCTTTTTATCTACATAAGCCGCAGCTCTCGGTTTTACGTAGGCTGCCATCTTGCTTAACTGTTTTCTACAGTGGCTCAGATGGACAAACCAATCCAAAGTACTGTTTGTGATAACCGGGTTTTCTGGCCTTTCTTCTGTTAAATCTGCTGTTATTTTTGAGTGAAGAGGCAAAATTTCATAGCCTTAACAGCTGGTACCTGAGCTCCCATGGCATCATAGTCTCTGGCTCTGGTGAAGGAGCGGCCCAGCTTGCTGATCTTTCCGGTGGCTTTGTCGATGGTAATGACATCTCTAGGAGACAGAGGGCATAAAGAGAAGATAGGACATACCAGGTCAGGAAACTGTAACATACAGAAAGATTAGATTCTGACAAGCAAAGATCAATGCATCAACAAGAGATTAACTCACCCTGCTTGAACCTTCTCTTTACTGAGACTCTCAATCATCTTGTTGCCTAAGTCATAGATCGTCTCCATCTCAGTAGTCTTTAGAGTCAACTTGCCCACTTTGGCACCCTGAGAGACAAAGTTAAGCATGGCTATAAAAACAATTTGTCTGGAATGACACTACAATGTGCATTGTTCGGAGCTGGATTTAAAATATTTGAATAATGTTGTGTCATTAAATGGATAAGCCAGCCAAAATATTACATACTATCTGAAATATTTTTGTTTAGGCAAAATCAGGAAAAAGCACAACATGAAATGCATGTTGCATGTGGGACATTTTTTTTAATTAGGCAGAAGGCATACCATCTAAAAACTTGATTTTTTGTAATACAAATTTTATACATTCATACATTGCTCCAGCTTTCTTTCACTGTGACAGAAAAGGAATAGTATGCATATAAGTCCTGCAAAAAATTACAAGTAAAGGCATTTTATAACTCAGGACATGAAGGAATATTTTGTGTTGAATAAATGGATATGGATACATGGATAAATGGATATACACATAGATGCAATCCAAAACAAAGACGTTATTAATGAAAGATATGATGGCCTTCTCACAATAACCTATAGTGAGCAGCTCAGCTGATATTAGTATATAAACTACATCATCCTCTATCTATATTTTCCAATGTAGGGATCGTGACCTGGGAGTAAAGCATGAACTCATTTGTAGCCTAAGACCTAAGCCTAAGAGTGTAAACAACTTACCGTTCCAGTGGCCGGCCTATCAATCTGGATCTCCACCACCTCTCCTTCAATAATCTCCGTCTCCTCTCTGCAAAAACACAATGAACAGCAATTCATTTCGCACAATGAGAATTCCAAACATGATTATTCGGTTTGTTCACTCACTTGATCCTCACTCCAATGGCTTTTCTAAAAGCTTGGCTGAGTGCCTCGGTTTTGCTCATCTCCAGGGAGAAGATCTCACTGCCGGCCAGGGCTGTGAAGGGCGTATCAGGGCCAAGAGACTGGGCAATACCTGCACAAGCAACAAATAACTCAGACTCAGCAACTGAGTTTGGGAGTGAGAACTCTGTCTCCGCAGAAGATATGGTGTAACCCAAAAACATTCATGCCAGACAACATAAAAACACGTCCAGGAGAGAAAGATCAAATTTTATCGTGTTCTGGAAAGCTCCCAGTGTTGGCCTTACCCATAGCGATGGCAGTTTTTCCTGTGCCAGGTTGGCCAGCTATCAGTACAGCCCTGCCGGCGATGTGGCCATCTTTGATCATCTCCAGGATGACCCCCGCTGCCCGACGGGATGCCAGCTGGCCAACCATCCCCTGGGACACCTGCAGCAGAGGAAGTGATCCTGAATCCCAGTTCAACATACACTGATCTAGATGTGAACCTCTGGCAGGTTCAAGAGCTCAGCACAAGGGACAGACATGTGACTTGCTGTATGTGCTGCATTCCAGTGCAGCCTATGCAGTAATATATATCTGTTTAACAGCTCAGCATGCAAGCACCTGCAGCTGTTTGTGTCAATTGTTATTTTTTTTATACATTTACTGTTAAACAACCTCCAATCAGTTCTAGAATTTCCTATGTATGTTGTAGGTGTAAAATTATTGACTGCTAGACATGCAGACAAGCCTTGTTTTTAGCAACAAAGCTCACATGACAGGAGTATGAGCTTTGCAACTTGCTTGTGTGTGCAAGTGCAGGTCCCTGGAGTTTCTCTTAGGGGTTTACTTCAAATACATTTCTATTAGTGTTATGTATGAATTAGAGAAAGAACAGTACCCACATTTCAGGGCTACAAACTGCTGGACTAGTAACTTTAAGACTTGACCCTACCTGTCTAGGCTCCAAGGCATCATCCAAACCAAGGCCACGAATGTGAGAGTGTGCACCTACACAAAAAATAAAAAACAAATATGCATCAGCAGTAACCATAGCTGGCAGAGGAATTTGACTGAAAAATTGAGGTCCAGGTAGGACTTGAATCAGCTTAAATTAGGGTTGATCTAAATCGTAACTTTTTTACATTCCCTAATCAGTGCAGACAAATTATACTCAGTATCATGCAACCATGGACACAAGTAAACAACCGTGGTTTCAGTCGGAATGTGGACCCAAACCAATGATATACAAAATTAGGGGTAAACTTAAGGTTTATTACAGATCAGATCCTTACCGATCCTCTCGATCCGTGTGATATCACGAACCTCCGGAACCTTTGTTGTCGCCATCTGTGTCATGTTAAAGAAGTCAAGAGATATATCACATATAATTACACACACATATATCTAACCGTGAATTACACTAAGGTTTCAGTTCTATGTCTAGTTTGGCAAGTCAGCGATAAGTAACTTTATCGAAGCTAGAGTCGGTCCTAGTGAGTCGGTTGTCATAGTGACAAGTGTAACGTTACGCATGCCACAACAGTGGCACAGCGAGACATGATGGGAAACTAACGTCTTTTAGCACTAGCCAACAACACATGATCATTACACTGTCCTGATTGTATTTAAGACTAAATTACAAACAGCACACACAACACACAAGTAAACCTGAGTGAAATGGCGTATGATGATTCTCCTTTACTAGATTTACCCATAAACTGCTTTCTCGACAATGCTAATATGCCGAATGTGGTGCTACCTACCGCAAGCTAATGTTGTGTTAGCAATCTAGCTCCATTCATTGGTCTCCGTCTTGCTCGTCCGAAACTACTGTTAAATTCCGCTAATGAGGAGTTACATGGGGCGACTGACAAAATTGTAATGCAAAATACATATGCTGCTGCATCCAAGAACATCTAACATATCTATTACATATTTTAAACGAATCAAAACTCACCTGCGCAGCCATACTTGTGAAAATGCGGCGCTTCTTTCAGGGGTGCGCACAATAAATGTGTCCGGAAAGAAACTGCTCCCTCTTTGTCTATGAGGCCGGTGTTCCGGCTATCTGCACAGCAAAATAAAACTGCAGCATAAGACATGGAGACATTGAGACCGACAGACAGACAGACAGACAGACAGACAGACAGACAGACAGACAGACAGACATGCATGTTCATTCTGTTCAGGGAGCTCATTTTTGATCTTCTGATCACATAATGAAAAAGGTGGGGTCAGTGTTTGCAAAGTAAGCCACAGGTAAGCACTGTAACAACAACACTGTAACCAGAACAATGAGCAGAGAACATTTTTTGTACCATTTGCTCTTGCATTTTCTTCATTATTTCACTTTGAGCAGTCTTGCTCAGTGTCGAGTGCACAGCACTGCCTGCATTCCTCCACTGGGGGTAGCTGCTCATCTCTGCAGCAGGTGGAAGCAAGAGCCAGGCTCATCCAACACAAAGATTGTAGATGTTAGAGCTTTGGTATAAAACAGCCACAACAGACCAAAGTCACTGACTACACACCATATGAACTTGTATTGAACACAAATGTTGCAAAGTTCTTTATTTAATCATCACTGCTCTTTACAGTCTTTGTTGCCAGTTTTCTATTTGTAGTCTACATAGACTTTCTCAGTCCATGTGTATAATAAGGGCACAATAACACTTCTGCTTTCTAGGAAACCTCCTCACAAACGTGAACTAATCACTTGTGAAAAGTGTAACAATATTTATTGTGGTTTCCTGGTTCAATCACAATGTCAACAATAAATCCAAGTCAGCAAAGGAAGCCAAATCACTGCAAAAAAAGAAAACCTGAGTGGGGTTGAGAGGGACGGCTTATAAGATCCTGGAGGATTTTTCATATCCTCTCTGTTGTGTCTTCAAAGCGCTCACTTAAGGTTGCAGTTTTGGGATTCCACAAACTAAATCCTCTGAAACAAATTTACAGAGGATAACTACTGAAACAACATCTATTTTTTTCTTACTGCCATGTCAGTTGTGATGTTTTGTCTCTTGCCCCAGTTTCTGTTATATGTTCTGAAATGCACAATGTAAATTGTACATGCCAGTACATTTTTAAGTGACTGGACACTAAAGTTGAATGTTGAATGTATTGCTCAGTAGCCACTAAAACAGAATGTAGTGGAGAAAACCAGATATGGTATACATGAACAATTTACATGTTGCCAACAAAATGCATGAACCTGTCAAAGACCAACTGCAAATAATCCTTTATCATCAAACACAGATCAGATTCAGTGAGGAGAAAAAATGAAATAGTGATTCAACTATAACTTGGCTGCTTGCTGGTGCTTTTTCGCACAATTTTTACGATAAAAAAGGCTTTTGTCTCCCTTATATCATGATGGCATGGCATTAACACAGATTTTAATTAACAGTGACCTGTCCTTAACTTTTGGTGGAAATTATGAAAATCCTCAATGGGACAATGGGATTAGACAGGGCAAAAAAAAACATCAGTTCTGGATACCACCAGCAGAGTATCAAAGACCCTTTCAATCACACCTCACCTACTCCTGTACAGCTGCTCAGATTCACACACGTTTCTGCCTTTATGAACCCACTCCTTACCTCTGAGACCTCAACAAAACCAACAGTGTGCTGTCACACACAACATGCTAACTCTAACACATGACCATGAACGTCCCTTCACTGTTTCACTCTTCTCCCATGTGGCAGCAGATCCTGGTCTCTGCGCTGCTACAGTCTGACAAGAGCTCTCTGCCCTCTGCCATCACTGCTGAAAACAAACGGCTCTAATAAGACTCCCATGAATAATGCACACAACACTGAGTTCTTATTTCAATTATCTGCAGATACATCTTTTCACAAGCCTAACTGTAATCGTCATTTGCAAACCAGAAGAACGACAAGTATGGCACTGATTTCTATCAAGCTGCATGGCACGGCTCTAGGGAACTGTAGTTTGTTTAAAAATGATTTCTTACAATGTGAAGTCGTACACACTGAATTCAGAGTTCATTCAGGGGTTTAAGGGGATGGGAAACACATCTGTGTGATCAGATTTTAGACATCTAATTGTTAAACGGGTGTAGATACACTTTTACCATTTCACAGCGCCCCCACATGGTGACTATCTCTATGGGTATCAGCTCAAGTAAAGACCTCTGTCAGAGCTCTTGGTCTCATGTCTGAAGCCCCTTCTGTTGCTCAATGACAAGCCTTCCAATATGCACTGAGGTCAAGGTTCAGGTCAATATTTCAAAGCAGGAGCCATTTACAATCTTCAGACTGATGTTACTCTCCAGGTCAAGACCTTTCCAATGATGTATTTGGTTTAGTCCTACAATAAAGTTTTAATTCTCATTTCATGGACCCAGGCTTAGTTTCAGAGCACCCTTTGGAGGCCCAGTGCATCAAATTAAAGTTGTGTTTTTGTTGAGGAAATAGTGACCAAAATAAATCACCTTTACATATTTCAATTCTACAGGTACAGGACCTGAAGAGCATGGATTAGGGTTTGGTCTGAAAAGAGAGATCTTGCATTTCATCGGGAAAATGCTTCGAAGTTGGCCAAACATACTAGTTTGGTTGTGAATTAGTCAGACATGATTACCTTAAGATTTGTCACTGTTTCCCTAAAAACAGAGGGAAAAAATAACTTTAATTTCATGTATTGGGCTCCAAAGGGTGCTCTGAAACTAAGCCTGGGTGGAGGCATGTCCATGAAATGAGAAAACTGTAGGACTAAACCAAATACATTGGAAAGGTCTTGACCTAACATACATAACATAACATACATGACATAACTTCTAGCCACAAAGATATTACTTTTGGAATAATAAGGACATTCTCTACAAAAAATAAATCTTTATTCTTTGAAAATTGATTCCAAAATAATATCAGTCTTGTGGGTCAGCTGTTGGACTCCAATGGAACAGTGTACAGTTACTCAGATTTTTAAAGAAAATTTTAAATCCCTATAACAGTTAAGGAATATGCAATTATTTTCGATGCAATTCCTTCTGGAATCATTATGCTGCTGAAGGGTATTAACTTCCCTTGGCCTCTTACTCGCACTGTCAATTTATTTGATACTGCTGTGGGTGAATTGTGCTTCTTGGTTCAGCACCAGAACAAAAACAGAAAAATTAGGGCTGTATTCCAAAAAGACATTGTTTCAGTCCCTTTATATAATTCCTTTTTGGAATGGAATAGTAGAGAATATACCTCTGAAGAAAGTGTGGTCCTTGCCTCTAAAGTATTTTGTTACTAATAAAGTGAGAGAAGTTACGTTTAAGATAATCCATAGGTTCTGCCCAGCAAAATCTTTCCTTAAAAGATATAAACGGGACATTGTGCCTGACTGTTCTTTTTGTAAAAATTCAGATGAAAATTTGTCATTTATTCTGGAATTGTTCTCATACAGAAATTTTGGCCAGACATTCTAGAATTCATCCAAACATATTTTAGTTGCAAACTTTTCATTTTGTTTTTAGGATGTTTTCTTTGGGGTGTTTGATTTCAAGATGATGGATGAAGGTAAATACTTCTACTACCACTACTTGCCAGATATCATATCCACAAGTGCAAATTTAATGGTTCTAAACCATTCTCTCCTGTTTTTAAGAATGAATTCAGTGAATATATGGACACCATCAAAAATTCTAAGAACTCTAAAGCTATAAGGACTGTCCTTTTATATACAACCTTTGTGACTTCTCAGGATTCTCAGGACTAATATTGGAGCATCCTTAACCGAAGTTGATGCAATGATGACTGTTGAATGAAGAGCCTCGTTATGGAAGGATCATTTCCTCCCTATATTTTCCTTTACCTCACCTCTAAGTATTGTGTATGTATTATTGTGTTTCATGTGTGTGTATGTTTAAACTGTATTGTATGCATATCTTAAAAAAAAAAAACATGATGGAGGAAGCAGATGAGAGCCGGTCGCTCTCTTCCTTCACTCTCTAGCTCGCTCAACCACCACCAGTTGCTGGCGCTCTCTCTCTTTTTCTTTTTTAATGAGTCAGGAAGCAGACAAGTCTAATTTCACTTACATTATCGAACACAGAGAAACGTCCTCCCCTCGTCCCAGTAACATCTTTGTTAATGCTACAGTGCTGCATGTGATGTAAACAGAGGCTCTTCCTGTCTGCCTGCCGTAAATCGTTTCATCTGATTTGGCGGGGAATAGCTAGACAGAAATAGAAATAGTTAGAGCCTTGTGAACATTGTCATTGATGGAAAATAAACAGGATTTTGTTGTTTAAGTTTATGTATATGTCCATTGATTCAGTTGTCTACCAAAATCCATTTGACTTGAAAAATGTTGCTTCTTGAGTCAAATATTGTTATGCAATTAAAATGTGATTAATTGAGATTAATTAATTACAAAGA
>OMKZ01036387.1:5913-34124 GCA_900302535.1 Neoniphon sammara | reverse complement strand
CGGCATCACCAGGCCCCTCTTCCACTCCACGGCCGTTGCCTCCCACCACGTGAAAAGGCTGCTGGGGCTCACCTGGCTGCTGGCGGCGCTGGTGGCGGTGCTGCCAGTGCTGTTATGGAGGCCCTACCAGGTTCAGAGCTCCAGGAGCTGGTGCTTCTTCTACTTGGAGGAGCCAAGAGACTGGCTGGATGTGCTCCTGCCGTTGCTGTTCTCCATGCTGGGTCTGCTGGCCTTGCTGCTCTCCATTGTGTGCAATACTGTGACCAGCTGGTCTTTGCTGCAGTCCAGACATCGACGCAAGCATCACCGCAGAGGCACATCTTACCACTTGGAGATGATCTGCCAGCTCCTGGCTATAATGTTTGTGTCCTGTGTGTGCTGGGGCCCTTTACTGGTAAGAACTCCTCCTTTTACTTCAATAGTGGGTCCATAGTATATGGGTTCAGAAATTATGGAGGACAGGCTGATGCTGACAGAGTTGTTCTGATGTGTAGAGTCAGCCAAAACACAGACTCACAAGCAATAGTACAGTGCTGTAATTGCCTGAAGCCCAGCAAATAAAATAAATCAGTTTTAACATTTTACCCTGTAACATTTTACAGAGATTCTTACATGCTGTGGATTTTTAAACCACCTCTGTTTCCCAGTGTTGTTGCTGTTCAGCTTCAGTTTTATTAGTCTTATCTAGGTCAACACAGGGTCAGTGGTACAATGTGCTGGACAAGAAAAACAGGTCAGCTCAGCAATAAGAGTTAAATAGCAGCAGTCGTGGTTGATAATGCATTCTATATGTAAATAGTGCAGACAGTTTTGCTGTGATGCTTTCTGAGCATTGCTAACATTTGCTAACAAGAGTGCAGTGGGTTTCAAAATTAGATAGAAACCAGAGAGAGAGAGAGAGAGAGAGAGAGGGAAACATTTCTCAAATGATATGCATTTCAGACAGTTCAGGAAAAATATTGTCATCATGCTGGACCTTGGGGCCAACAATCATCTCCATTATCAAAATTGTGTGAGCAATTGTTTGTCCAAGTACAGGCATAGTTTTGTTTTGGTTCAGTCACAGAATAACTTCTGAGCATCTTAGGCGTCATAGCATCATACAAAAGATGCACACCCATGAGTCTTGATGCATGGTTCATTTCTCAAGGATGAATGTGTCACTCCACTTGGGGGAGCAAGAAGCTTTAGATAACATCACTCTCCCAAAGACATGCTCGAGAAAATAGGCTGCTAGTCTACAGATTAATCTCAGCAGTGACTAAAAAGATGACAATGAAGTATTTGCATGCCTTATAGCAATGCAAAGCAGCAGTTTCAGTCACTCAGTGATTCTATAAAAGTTAAAAATTACATGAAATAATACAGTCTAGTGTTACATCACCATTCAGCTCTTTAAATACAATGATTGGGAACAAAATGACAATCAACATTATTAATTGCTCATGTATCTCCCACTTCTCTCTGGTAATGAATCTTTTATTCTAAATTGTATTCTGAGATATTTGCTCTTCTACAGCATTCAGACATAATTTCTGCTGAGCTCAATCATAAATCCTTTAGTAACATTATGTGTTATTGTAGCCACTGTATGCTCAAGTTTACTTTTTCACTTCCCATTCTTTTATGACTGCTCCTCCAGATCCGTGTCATCATGCTGAGTACTCAAGTCAAAGACAAGTGTGCATCTTTCAGTCTGCTGTTTGTGGTGCGCATGGCCACCTGGAACCAAATCCTGGACCCCTGGGTTTACATCCTGCTGAGGAAAGCCGTACTGAGGAAACTCTTCCTGTTGCATCACTGCTGGTGGGGCCCGAGGTTGCACAGCCTCCAGCACTGGAAGTGCAGCGTGCTCCGCAGCTCAGTGGAGGCCAGCAACTTGGGGAACAACCTGTCCGCCTGCCACTGCAGGGGCAGAATGCCTCCACCAGACACCATGATCAAGTCCATCACCTGAACCCTGATCTGAACAGGAGCAAGCTAAGGAGAAGTTGCTGAACTTTGATGAATGTTGAAATTAACTCTTCCACAAGGCAGTCAAAGTCACCAAAGTCACTGAGGTTTCTTAGGGATTTTATTCAAGATATTGTCATTCAGAGCCATTCTTGTGATGTCTTTGCATCAGCATGAGCTGGCAGTGTTTTGGTGTCTGTAACAAGGATTTAATTTTCTGCAGCTCTGATCTATGAATTAGAGTCTATGAGCAAAATGTTGATGTTTCTTCTTCCAGTAGAGATGTTATTGTGTGTGTTGTTTTTAATACTCTGGCAGCTCCAGTCTGTGTCCTGAACCCCATGTGAAGATTACTTATGGACTCTCCAGGGATACTTTTACTCTGACTTGCCTGATTTTGGTTACTGTTGTGACTGGCAGACAATAGCCTGTGTCTTTGTCCTGAAGTGTGAACTCTTACTGATTTGTGGTTATGACACTTCTAACTTGATAACATTTTTTTTTCTGGATGAAGACTTTTGAGCTGTGTAAACTCCTTTCACTGGGCCAATGCAGCTGAGATGCCTGTAAATTTAGCATTGCATAAATATTAGCAGAATGTAGCAGACCAAGATGTGATGAATGACTTGGATGTAATACATGATAAAGATTTCACCGGTTTGGATCCAGTCAGCAGGGATATTTGATTATAAATTTAAATATAAATATAAAGATAAAATATAAAGAAGATGAAGTACTGTTTGCCTCTATTAACATAGTGATTAATTGTCTAGACCCTTCAATCATATAATTACCATACCATAACCATAGCAGATGCTTCTTCTGGGATCTTATGCTCTTTTGCTCTTAAATTACAATTAAGCCATGTCAGGAAAAAGTGCATAACCAGAATAACCATACAATGGATGTATGTGTATGTATTTCTATATTTACTGTGTCCTGTTCATTGGCAAGATAAACAGAGAGAACATTCACTAGCATTTCCTCTTGTTTTTAAAAGCTTTTTTAATTTATAGTCAGGATCTCTATAGGAGCTGGGATAATTAGATTGACATTATCAAATTCAGTTTTTGTAAAGATGAACAAAAATGTGACAAGTACAACATATTTCAGTTGTTCTACATTCCCACTCTTCACTAGAGCTTTTTTTCCCCCGCATTTCATGTTGTGTTGTGCTACTTTGGTATGGTCTGTGGCTATTGATTTTTCCCCAAAAGAAATTGGCTTTGCAGTGTATTTTTTTTTTTTTTAACTCTTGATTGGGCTTTTAATACAAACACATTTACTTAACTTTACTTAATTGTGTTTATTATCAGATAACAATCCTCATCCAGAACCCCCAAAATAGCTTCAAATGCCTTTTTGATGCAAGTACATCATGTCATCATAATCTTTCCTTAAAATCTCTCTACCATAAAAGTTTACACACAAATTAAAGGCATTTCTATCCACCAATGACATACAAAAGTCGTACAGATACAGAACATGATGCAGAACATTAAAAATGTTCGGTTACACAATGAGTGTGCCTGTTTGTTCAGGCTTAAGTCCCAGCTTTCATTGGCCCAAAATAGCACGTAATTCCTAAAGTGAGCTGCGGGTGGCAGCACGAGCTCAAAGCCTCCCCGCTGGCTGGAGCTATTTTCACGAGGAAGAAGAAGGGCCATATGGTGTGTGACGTCATTTCTTCCTCATTGCCTCCATCTTTCACTACCGCATGCTTCTGTGGATATTTGATCAGGTAAATGCGTATTTGTATGAAATATCTAGCGTCTGTTGAGTGTGTAGTTATTGTCGTGCGTTGGACATAGACGTGTCAGACTGACCGAGGCGGTGACACGCTGTGTTTTCAGTCGGCAGGCGCTGTGTTTTCATTTCTACAGCTGGCTAGCCAGGCAAGAAACAGCAGGTTGATCAGACAGTCTGGCTTGCCTGGCTAATTTTTGTCGGGGCAAGTTGTAGTGCCAGCTATTGCATCAGCGCCATCGCCTTTCTTTTGTTTCTTTACAAGCCGTTTTACGGTTCTCGTAGTTGTTTACATCTCCCTTCTCAGTTCTGCTTTTTTTTCTATCCAAAGATGTTTATTGCTATATATATTTTCTGTCAGTCTTGGTTGGTTTCTGTTCTCCTATTGGTAGCTTCATGCTATGCTACTCCAGCTAATGTTGTAGCTCAGACCTGCTCCAGTTCTCAGTGCTCAGTAATGTTGAAGCCAGCAGTATCATGCTAAATCATTTAGTTAGACGTGCAATTTATTTATTATTTTTTCTTTTTTTTTATTCACCATTCTCTCGTTGTTTAGGCGACAACATGAATCAAGAAAAATTGGCAAAACTTCAAGCCCAGGTCCGGATAGGTGGAAAGGTAAGCTGACATCCAGGAAATTGGATACGTGCATTTTCAGTGTGTATAGATGAGTTGGTACTGTCAAACCTATCAGTGCCTCCTATTAAATCAGTGATAACACTAAATAAAATATAAGCTGCGCAAATGTGTGATCAGACAAGTTTAAATTGGTGTTTTTGTCGTGTTTACCATGATGCAGTCATTGCTGTGAATGGCTACTAGCTTTAGGCACTCCATGGCTTTGAGTCTATCTGCTTTGGTTTCAGGGCTCAGCACGTAGGAAGAAGAAGGTGGTACACAGAACCGCAACAGCTGATGACAAGAAACTCCAGAGTTCACTAAAGAAACTGGCTGTCAACAACATTGCAGGAATTGAGGAGGTAAGGGGCATGAAGCTGCTGAAGAATGCACTCCTGCATTAGTGTACATAAAAAGATTCCTGTTTGCTCTTCATTGTAGTCTGGCTTAAATGCATTAGACATTATTGCTTTCAAGTTGCCCACTTTAATCTCAGTTGAAAACTAGTGTATACCTTCATATACAGACATCACATTCATTACTTTAGCATGGATTAACATCTCAAATCATTGTGGCACCAAAGCATGCAGCAGAATTCTTGTGAATTCGTCAAATCCTCTCCTCTCAGGTGAACATGATCAAGGATGACGGGACTGTGATCCACTTCAACAACCCCAAAGTGCAGGCTTCTCTTTCTGCCAACACCTTTGCCATCACTGGCCACGCTGAGACCAAGCAGCTGACAGAGATGCTGCCCGGCATCCTCAGCCAGCTGGGAGCCGACAGCCTCACCAGCCTGCGCAAATTGGCAGAACAGTTCCCTCGGCAAGGTGGGTGTGCAGACCTTAGGTGTTGGTGTTGGTGTTGTGAGGGGTGTGTCTGGCCCGTGGTGAGCATGTTGTAGATCTGCACTGGGGCTTTCTCAATTTAAAGCTACACCAGGCAGCTGCAAACGGTGGTGTCTGTGGATGGCAAGAGGTAAATGTTTGAAAAAGTTGAACTTCAATATCCGGAAATCATATGATGATGTCAGCAGACTGCATACTCACGTTCACCAACCCGGCAGGTCTCTGAACAATAAGGCTGTCACAACAAGTTTCAATATTCACATTTGTCAAATATTACAAATTCAAACCATCATTTGCCTGTCAATTTTTTCCTAAATATCCAGTTGAGCTCAGTACATCACTCCATACTTTGGGTCTGTAGACTTTTGTTCTGGCGGTATTCTACAAGGCAAGACTGGCAAATTAACCAAATTACTTCAAAAAGTGTTAGAAAATATACTCTGAAGTTTTATCATTAGCAATCATCAGCATGGCTGACTGGATTATATTCCTAACTGTTTTACAGATTCAAATCACTATCACCAGGACACAGCATAATCTTTTCTGCAGTTATGTTGCTAACTTCCTAATCCTGCTTTGTAAAAATACCCTCTGATCCCTTCTACTAGTCTCCTAGTTTGTTTGTAGGACACGTGCTTGCTAGTGGCATTATAGCAGAAAATGCTCTATTGCAATTCCTCTTTGGAAAAGGCAAGGTCTTTCAAGAAACTTAAATACAGATAAACTGCACACTGTAAATCAACTACAGGATCTCTCCCTGTTCAGTATGCATTGGTCCGTCCATTGCACTGTGTTGCACTAATTTGAAGTTACTCCAAGGAGCTTTCATTTTGTGTTGATTTTAGTGGCCCCTGTGGACTAAAGTGGTAGTGTTTCCCGGAAATGAAGACTACATTTCCCATGAGCACCACCGCCTCATGTCATAAAGATCTTTGCTAACATGTACATTTGTTTTGGAAACAAGTGAAAGACAGATCCGACTTATTTTTAATACCATTTTTCTTTATTAAACACAGCTGTTTGCAGGATGCATAGCGATGAAGTAATGTATCTATTTTTGGCCATGTGAGATTAGTAACTGTAATATGACAATGGTGAAATAAAGTAAACTTTGTTTTAGCACCATTCATACACCTAGGTTACATGTAAGGCTGCATTCACCACCAAATCAGGCAATAAAGCGCCTTCCTGCAGGGTTGTGCAGAAGTGTGGATGCGTTTTTATGTGCTTTAGAACGGAACCACCATGAAACAATCTGAAAATAACATTTTATTTTTCTGATTCAGCTGCTTTGTTCAGGCCACTGCCACTGTGTGCACTGCTCTCTTTATTCAATCTCTAGCTCGCTCAACCACCACTGCTGTCTCTCTCTCTCTGTCAATTTTTAGGGAAATTGACAGCCCTAATACTAGAGGGATGGAGAGGCAGAGAGTTTGTAATTTGCTTTCAATATTTGATTTGTCACTTCTCAGACACAGAGAAATGACCATATCTGACGCTGGAATGTCATTTGGGAATTTAGGGTGAGCCTACATGGTGTCTGTCAGTGTGGATTTGGCGCTGTTCTTTAACACCCTGCTTTGTTATTTAGGCTGATAAGACGGATGCAGCCTTAATTTATTATTTGGAAGTGCTTGACATCATGTAATATAGGAACTGACTCCAAAGACATTTTAAAATATCTCGACTTGATCTCCTCAGATGGATCCTTTTCAAGGGAAAGATATGGCAATGTTCAGCACTCAGGAACATGTGGTGCTTGTCAGTGGAGGGTCACATAATAGTATATATCTTCATCTGGCATTGATGTGATGTGTACAGTGAGTTTAGAAGTGTGAGCATATTATCCAGCACCACTGTGATTGATAGTTACCAATCAGAGACATCAATAGACCTTTTTCACAGCAGCCATTTTGACATGATGTAGCAGGTAAAAACAGTTTTGACTAATGACATTAATTAAACCCAAACCTTAATTAATATAATTAGTAACACCTGTGTTTACCCCGCCATTAAATGTCAGAATGGCTTCTGTCTATTGAGCATTTAAGTTGAACACTGCCTACCATTTCACACAAATGTGTATTTTACTGTATGCATCATACAGTATCAACACTGCTACAGAAACAGATATATTTCTCATGGATGTCCTCCTCAAGGACCTACAGGGCTTTGTCCATTAAAGAACATTTAAAATGAACTGGTTTGTCCAGTATTCATTATTCATAACTAAAGCTATAATATATTTCTGTAATGTAATGTAACACTTTTCTTGTGTGTTTGATCCCAGCTCTTGACAGTAAGGCTCCAAAGGCAGAGGACATTGAGGAAGAGGATGACGACGTTCCAGGTATAGACAATAACATGTGTCAGTGTCAGACATTTAATTGCAGTGAGATCATTTACAGCTAACTGCAATAAAAAAAAATTCACTTGTGAACTTTGGCCTCTTGCACGGCTGCAAAGCCTTTAAATACTCACATACACGGTATATTTATTAATTTTCACTGTACTGTTCCAGAAATTGGGCCATTTCTAGATGGACAGTAAATGTCCAAAATGCTGTATATCCATTTTGATGAAAAATCACTACCTGATGTCCGTCATCGAAAGTCTGTAAAATAGATGAGGCTTAGTCTGTTGAAATTTTATTTTGTCAGCCAAGAATTTAATTTACCTGCTGTCCTTCAAAAGTTAAATGGTTTGATTTAATTTTGTATCAGTCATCTTGGAGAGTAGTGGAGTAAGTCTCACTTTTTTTTCAAGTGGTGGTTGTCTTACTTTTGGAATAGAAGCCTACAAATGTAAACCCCCCTCTCTGTCGCTTTGCAGATCTGGTGGAGAACTTTGATGAAGCATCAAAGAACGAGGCGAACTGACGCACATCAGGCTCATGTGCACATGGACTGGACTGCAATGAAGCGAGCAACCTTATTCGGTGTTTTAACTCTAGTTATCCAGACATATCAGACACTATCCCCGTGAACCAGAGACTTTTCTATTTTCTGATGGCCCAAGGGAAGTCCCTGTCAGACTGGCTTGTGCACTTAAAAAATACTCTCTACTATTGGTCAACGGTTAAGTCCTTTCACCACATTGTCAGTCATGGTCAGGATTACAGTGGTCATTAAAGCTAGTCTTAAGATTTTTTTTGTTTATGAAACAAAATAAAGCCAATAAACATTTTCTAGATGGTGCTGT
This sequence comes from Neoniphon sammara, assembly GCA_900302535.1. Classification (NCBI taxonomy): domain Eukaryota; kingdom Metazoa; phylum Chordata; class Actinopteri; order Holocentriformes; family Holocentridae; genus Neoniphon; species Neoniphon sammara. The sequence continues at coordinate 25,758 of OMKZ01036387.1, read as the reverse complement.
GGTTATTGTTGAGATTTGAACATATTGGAAATTTTAAAAAATCTTGCTTTGGCTACTAATTATTCAGTATTGTTGTTTTAGTCCTTTAACTATGATTTCACTGTGCATGGGAATGCTCCAGATATTGGATTATGCTGCCTTACTGTGCCTTCTCCAGGCTAAAAACAACCTGTCAATATTTCCTGTGGTCAATATTTCCTATGTTTGACATCAGACAGGATTTTCATAAGCCTCTCCTGGCTGTACAGCTGTGTTTTAGTGACTTGGGGAGCCGTCTTTGCAGGCTGTATAGACAACACACTGGGGAGGGACATTTATGCACACCTCTTGAGTTTCTTCAAAGAGCTGCAGTGAGACACACGGGAGGAGGGGGATCATACAGAGGGGGGAAGAGAGGCGAAATCATCCAATCCTCCGCTTGTGAGCAGGGCACTGCTGCTTAAATCCCCTTTCCTCAACAGTCCACAAATGTAATAGGCAGAAATGCTGAAGTTCTTCACAGCCCGGGACGATGAGAACGAAAGCCTTTTAGGTGCGATAACTGAGGGTAAGAATTTTTTTAATTTCATGGGAGGGGACGTTATATTTTCAGTCGGTGGGTGCGTTGCAGGATGATGATACTGCGCGTGTGTTTCTGTCAGAAAAAACGCTGATACAGCATTTGGCTGCGCGCATAGTCCGCATCTGAAACATGCCTATGTGTGTGTATGTGTGTGCGTGCGCGCATAACCCGTGTTGAACGATAGGCTCACGCACAGACCATGGGGCTCCTCAAACGCTCCGGCCAAAGACATTATGTCAGTGAAAGGCACTGCTTGTGTTGATGTGACGGGATGCAGTGACTGAATGTCGCATTGCCGTTCTCTGTGGTTGCGCGCAGATTAAACATTTGCACGTGCAGTGACTGCGTCACTGTCCCGGGAACAAGCGCTCAGTCAGCTGGATCGGTTCTGCCCCACCGCCGTTTAATGCACCGGGAAATCTTCACTCATGAGCCCGCGGCAGGAATGACACGGCCGGGCTATTTTTTTTTGCAAACCAGCTGCAATGCAGTTTAACCCCGCAAAATGTTTTACTTAATTTGTTGTAAATGCTTGGACTCTTAGATCAGTTCACTCAAAGGAATGAAATGATGTGCTACACTTAAGTAATATAGGTAGTATTTTACAATATAGCCAAATTGAGATGCCCATTTTAACCTGGCTGCGGATTGTTTTCTTGGCACTAGTTTGAGTCCATGAGTCATGTTGTACATCTTCACCCTGGGTGTTAAATCACTGCTGAATGAAACACAAGCTATAGAGTCGCCCAAGCTAGACCTGTATTCACTGAGGTTGCTTTGTATGTTAGTAATTTACAGTAATGGTTATTACTTGATTATCCCATAGTTTAGGTCTATACATGCTAAGAAGGAACTGGGCTGAAACAGTAATTGCCTATAATCATAGGCGAAATTCATCTGGCCTTATCTAGAACCTCATTTGAGGTGCTGATGGGAAACATTTCAAAACCAAATGGTTCATTATTCCTATTCATTCAAAATGCACACCTTTTATACAGATATTACAGTGGAGATTATAAGGTGGGAGTTCAGGTATAGTTCACATTCAGGGCATCAGTGGATGACTTGGACTGGTGACTGATCAGTAATTTTTTTTTTTTTTTTAATTTTCATATGCAACTGTTAATGTTTAGTGTAGCCTGCTATCAAAGAAACATGACAAATGGGCCAACATAGAGAACCAGCAAAGGTTTTACTGTGAGCCCCTGCATAGCCAAGAAGAGTTTAACACGGTAGCATAAAAACATTTGTGATTATTTATGGTACTGTGTGGGGACTCTTAGGATAATTTTGCTTCTCTGGAACCAGTTGGTATGACATGATATCATTCGACATTACATCTAGAGAGACACACCTCACAAGGGCAGCAGAGTGCTAATACTTGTTTTAGTAATGATTGAACCCTATTAGGTGTGTTAGGGGTGATAAGATAAATGCCCGCATACGGTTTAATGGCGATTACACATGCCAGGGGAGCACAGCTTCTCCAACTAATGGGCCATTATTAATAATGAGCATGCATGCCATTTGTGTATGCATGTGTGTGTTTGACACAAAGCAAGTGAATGTCTAAGTTTAAGAATATCTGTAAGAATCACTGTGTGATGAAACTAGTACCCAGCCTCAGTGTTTACGATCACACTGTGTTCCCTTCTGTCCAGATGAAGGGAACACTCAGTCTCTGATGGACACCAAGCACCACTGGCTGAACAGACCCTGTCTCCTGGTGCTCAAAGATGGGGATGTCACAAAACCAGGGCTGGGCTGTGGACAAATTGGACCAGAATCCCCATCAAAAGCCCCTCCGGATGGCACAGTCCACTGTCCTGCAGCGCCTGCAGACCAGAAACCGTCTGAGCATCCTGCCAAAAAGAGCTCCGCTGCCCAGCTGGAAAGCCAGTCTCAGAAGCTTCTCAAACAGCTGGAGGAAGGCAACTGCACTGTGACCACCATCTCCACATGGGGGGAGAGGTGTTTCAGGGAGTCTTCCAGCCCCCTGGTGCTGAGCCCCGCTGAGGCTGCATGGCCCCAGGAGGAGGAGGATATAGAGGACAGGAAGCCACAGTCTTTCCCCTCAAAGGAGGACTCAGTGATTGAGGAGAAAGAGCTTGAGGAGAGCGGGCTGGAGCAGCAGTCCTGTGGCTCAGAAGCGCCCGCAGCTCCCTCTACCCTCCCAATGGAGGAACCATATGGCAGCATGGGATCTAGTGAGCTCCAGAGCCAGGCCAAAGCCCACCAGGCGCCCAGACCGAGTGGAGAAGACGAGACGAACAGCATGAAGGCTCAGGCGGCCAGTGGAGAGGGAGCAACGGGTGACTCTGTTCTCTCTCCTGTGGATCCTGACAATGAACGCCAGCTAGGCCCTGTAGGTATTCTGTCCAGGGAGCGAGGCACCATCCTTGGGGAGGTAGCTCCAATGTGGGTGCCTGACGCTCAGGCACATGTCTGTATGAAGTGTGAGGTGAAGTTCACCTTTACCAAGAGGAGGCACCACTGCCGTGCCTGTGGGAAGGTGAGGGAATGTATGATTTACTGCATGTGATTACTGTTCTGTTCAAATTTTAAGTTAAATTTAATTGGATGTTCTCGGAGAAAGACTGACAGTGACACTGACAGTTGATGTGTGAACTTAATGTGTATCCTTGGGTGTGGGTGTGTTGCTATAAGGTCTTTTGTGCAGTTTGCTCCAACCTGAAGTTCAGACTTACACATCTGGATGGCAAGGAGGGACGGGTTTGTGTTTCCTGTCACTCAACTCTTGTGAAAAGTGAGCACTGAATTCTTTAATGAAGCAAAAAATACCATTCTCTGAAACTGTACATTTATTGATTCTCACATTTTCCTCCACCAGGGACACCTCCCAGAGGGAAACGGAGGGTGTGGTTTGCTGATGAACTCCTGTCTGGTAAGGAGTCGGAGTCGGCCCCCACCACACCAGTCAGAGGGCCCACTTTCTCCCCGCTGATGAGGAGAGTACTGGGAGGCTCGATCAGAAGTCCTATGGGTTCACCGCAGCTCAGGAGAGCCTCACGGCGACAGGAAACTGCTATCAATGTGGGATTATCCTAAATACAAAGCTGCAGATAAATTAGATTACGTACAACATGACCCCTGTGCAGTCTTCAAAATTTGTCAGTCTATAATTTCAAAAAGAACGATCCCAAGAACTAAGTACTGCCTTCAGTTTTCACTGCAATTTCAGTCAGACCTGTGCCAAATTGTTTCCACAAAAAAGTAATGGTTTGTTTTATAATATGTTGCCAGTGGGTAGGGTTGGTGGCAAAGGCTAATGCAATGAAATACACCCAATATAGGAAATGTAGACATTCACAGGTTAAGTATTTGTAAATCATCATACATTTTTCTGTGATTCACATTTTACCTTACACTGTCTGAAATGTCCTAATGCAGTAAACCATAGCTGATCTCCTACTGAATTACAATCTTCAGTTGCTACTGCTACTGCTAATCTTACTAGTACTATTACAAATTCTACCACTACAACTCCTCCAGTTGCTTACAGCTAGCCCACATATTTCTTTTCAGGAAATGACACTTTTGTAGTTTGTAAATACTATTAGGCCCAGGTCTGCTCTTAGCTGTAGCGACTATGGTGTTCATCTTCATCTCTCTGGCCCTCTCTGCCCTGCCTCCCACTGTCTTCAGGAGGCCTGTGGTCCTTACGGCTGGGGTACCGCAGCTCTGGTGAGCAGCCACATCAGCAGCTCTGCCAACCTCATCCCACTAGATGGCCTGCCGCCCATCCTCACCTCCACTGGAGTCAAAGGAGGTGAGGCTTGTTCCATTCATACAATATCTGGCCATAATTTGAGGCCAGTCTACTGAAGTGAAAGGGAAGGGGTTAGTGAAATGAGTTTGTGACAACCACTATAACAGTGTCCTTGAGCAAGGCACTTAATCCTGCACTGCTCATTAGCCAGCAGTACAACACTGGTAGAGCTGGGCAGCTCCCAAGTGTGCATTTATGTATGTGTTTAATCCTCTTTGCCCCCACAGCTACTCCCTTGAGCTGTTTCTGTAATTAATAACATGCTCCTCATCTTCCCTAGGCTTTTAAAAGTCACAACATTAATAAAAACTAGCTATAGCTGCATATTATTTAAAGCCAGGCTTACATAAAGGTTATTCATTCTTACACAACCATAAAATCATTTTCTAACATGAATTTTTCATGAAGCCAGCTTTCGTGATCAGCCACACAGGATAAATGTGTAATGTCTGAAGGAATATTTAGTGGCTAGTGCTAGGTCAGAGCATCCAGTGTTTGAAGATGATACTCCAGTCTAATAGCCATGTGACTATGTACTTTCTTCAGACTATACTGTGGAGGAGAGACCCTCTGAGATGCTGCTTATTCAGGAGCTGGAAAGCGGCAGACCCAAGCCCCTGGTCTTTGTCCTCAATGCCAACCTCCTTGCCATGGTCAAGCTGGTCAACTGTAGGTTTATTTTTCTCTTCACTCTGCAGCCAGTAACAGTTCATATCTCACCCGTAAATCCCTTCATCATGTTCCTCCATTTTTCAATTTAGGAGTACATATGCTCTGCGGGGAAAAAAAATCACTGTAGATACTGTACCTTGATTGTGTGACAGATGTAAACCGGAAGTGTTGGTGTGTGACATCAAAAGGCATGCACGCAGTGGGCCAGGTGGAGGTTGTGGTGCTGTTGCAGTGCCTGCCTGAAGAGAAAAGCTTCCCCAAAGACATTTTCAGCCACTTCATCCAGCTGTACAGGGACGCCCTCACAGGTCAGACTCCAAAAAACCTTCTATGTAAGCTACTTTAAGTGCAATGATTTTCAACTCTGACCCAAGTAGTGATGAGGTGCAAATATAAGAATACACCCCAATCTGAGTTGTTCCTTTATCAGTAACCCTTTCAAAATGTCTCTTGACCCAACCCATTGTGCAGCTTTAGTGCATTGAATGTCATCTCTTTCAAACTCTTGCTCTGTAGGGAAGGTTGTGACCGACCTGGCCCTGTCCCTATTCAGCAGTAGCTTCCTGGGCAGTGAGGAGCATGCCGGCTTCCTGTATGTACAGTCCACTCTCCAGTCCCTGCAAGGTCTACCTCTGCCAAACCAGCCCTACCTCTTCGGCCTGCTGGTCCACAGAGCAGAGGTGGCCTGGGCTAAGGCCTTCCCCTTGCGCCTCATGCTGCGACTGGGGGCTGAATACAGATGTAAGCCAGGCACACTTTATGGGATGTAGTCGCTTTAGTCATTCCACTTACCTTCTTAATTGCACTTGATGTCTGTGTCAAGCGTACTGCAATGTAAAATCTGTAAAATCTGTTTACATTTAGATAAATTCTGTGAATACACAGAATTAAATCTATGTATACCGTGCTCTAAATCAACTTCTACAGTTACCCGCTTGCTTTCTCTCTCTACAGTTTACCCATGTCCTCTGTACAGTGTGCGCTTTAGGAAGCCCTTATTTGGAGAGACAGGCCACACCATAATGAGACTGCTGGTGGTGAGCATGACATGTCTTTTCAGTCGTAACAACACCAAACTTATCTTAGTTAACATTGACATGTTCATCCCATCCTGATTGCAGGACTTTAGGAATTATCGCTACAGTCTACCGGTGGTGCCAGGGCTCACTGTGGATCTGGAGGCTCAGATAACCTGCATAAAGATACCAACAAATGGCTACAACGAGGCAAGACTCAGCCTTCAAATGATTGCAGAGTGGCGGCCTTGGTTGTCAACTGTCATTTTCATCAATCATCCCCCTCCCCCTCTGTCCGTTTATGTCTCCTTAGCTGATGAAGGCTCTCAATAAGTCCAATGAGCATGTGCTGGCCATGGGGGCATGCTTCAACGAGGCTGCAGACTCCCACCTCATCTGTGTGCAAGGAGAGGATGGCCAGTACCAGACCCAAGCCATCAGCATCCACAATCAGCCTCGCAAAGGTGGAGCATACCAGAATGTCCTGAGGACATCAGTCTAGACTTGATGTCATGCAATCAAGGCAGTAGTAGAGGACTATTATTTCTGCAATCAGAAATTTGGATGGATCACAAACAAGGGAAAGTCCAGACTGACCCATTATTCATCTTGTTCTTCAGAGAAAGTTTATGTTTGTCTGAATACAAGTCCAGGTATGATGTGAAGCTATTAGATGTAGCAAGCAAACCAAGGTGGTGCACTTTCCCTGATTTGCCACTGAGTGGCAGTGTTTGATAGAATTTTTTTTCTTTTCTTGAAATAAAAATTGATTGAGTGAGTTTTAAGTTGCAGGCTCTAATGATGATTTCCTTTTTTCTTCCAGTTACTGGATCATGCTTCTTTGTGTTCAGTAGTGCATTAAAGGCATCTGCAGGATACTTCGCCAAGTCGAGCATTGTGGAAGGTAGGATGTCCACTCGGGGGAGTCAGGGTGACCTTGACATCTACCTGCTCACATGACTACTTTATGTAGTGCAAGTTAACATCCCTCCCTAAAAACTGCTTTATTTAGAATGTGTTGATCTTTGTATGTGTGTGTCTGTGTACATTTTAACAGACTGTTTGTGTAGGCGAGTGTATGTGTTTATGCATGTGAGAGTGTGTGTCTCCCTGTTGGTGTCCGTGTGTGTGTTTCTCCTGTATCGCTGTCCCTCTCCCCAGATGGGCTAATGGTGCAGATTACCGTGGAAACCATGGCAGAGCTCCGCCGGTCGCTACGGGAGATGAAAGACTACACTATTACCTGTGGACGGCTCGACCAATCAGAAAGCCAAGAGCATGTTCATGTGCAGTGGCTGGAGGCGAAATGCACTGTGAACAAAGGGTGAGTGTATCCCCTCGTTTGAAGTGCATGTGGCGGCTTCAAAGTGGAGCTTTGAAGCTCAAACAAACTGAACAATACATCAGTCATATGCAAAGATAGGACAATGAAAATTTCCAAAAGACCTATTATGAGGTGACATGGAATTACTCAAAAATAATTAAAAAGTGGGTAGGTAGCGATCACTCTCAGAAGGTGGTGTCCAGTCCAGAGTATGTAGATTTTACCTACAACACTACATGTTCTAATTTCATTAATAAACCGTCCCTCTCAGGTTGAAGGTGCACTAATCAGTGAAATTAACTGTTATAATGTTTGGTTGGAATAAAAACTGGCATACTCTTCCATGGCACAGGACTGGACATCACAGGTTAAGAGGGTACACTGGTAGTGACTATGTCAAATTATTGTGGGACTTTTGTTTCTTTCTGAGGTGGTAAACTCTCGTTACATGTAATTCATTTTATAAGATCTAACCTCTGCTCTGGATCCCCCAGAATCATCAGCCCCATTGACGGGAAATCCATGGAGTCTATCATCAGCACCAAGATGTTCCAGAAGTCAGAGTACAAGGAAAATGGGAAGATCATCCGCTGGACAGAGGTAGTCCTGATGATCTGCTGAAAATGGCATGAGACGTCCATCTAAAACTGTTTCCTCACTTCACATTTGTGTGTATTACGCAGGTGTTCTTCCTGCAGAGGGGGGATCATCCCAAAGGAGAAGTGACTGATTCTGTTGAACACAATCGGCTAACGGAGCGGATTGCTCGGGCTTTTTGCTTGGCGCTGTGCCCACACCTCAAGCTGCTGAAAGAGGATGGCATGGCCAAACTGGGGCTGCGTGTCACTTTTGACTCTCAAGAGGTCAGAGGATATGAAATGTTTAATATTCGATGTTAGTGAGTAGGGTTAAACTGATAAATTTGTTTGTCCATATATGAAAGGCTTTTTATTAAGTACCAGATATCAGTAATACAGCAGGCATCATCCACCTCTGTTATGAAAAAGGCTCCTCTCTGAAAAGCAGTCTGTAAAACCTGCAATGAGGTTTCTTGGCATATTTTATTTATTCACTACATCCTCATTAATATCTTCTGCCAGTTTATTATCAGTGTCCATGCTATTGTGGCACACCCTGCATGAAAGAACTGCTCACTCAAAGAATTTCAAAAGTATGGGTTTCAGAATCAGAATACTTTATTGATCCCAATGGGGAAATTAAGTAAAAAAGAATTTAAGTGTCTCTTTAACGCTACCAACAATTAATATTAATTAATTAAGATATACTGAATAGCAGCACAAAATATTGTCTCATGTCAGCCTTAATCCAAAAAGACTTGAATCAGTCTTAAAAAACCACATCAGTTAAATCTTATTAGGGAGAATATATTACATTGGAATCATATGAAGCATAGTTGTAAAGGTTATGGCACTCTGTGGCATAGCTCCATTGGGTGTGATGACGTTCAACTAATTAGTGGGGTGTTTCTTATTTCAGGTGGGATTTGTGGCTGGGAGCAACGGGCAGCCCCTCCCGGCCCAGTACCTCAATGCCCTGGATAGTGTGTTGATCCCTGTCATGCACAGCAGGGGGTGCAAGAGGAGCGATGAGCCTATTGTGATGGAGCTTATCTTTTACATCCTGGAGAACATTACTTAGAATGCACACTCCATTATTGCATCTTTTCAACTCTGACCGTCATTATCTCTCTCTCCAGCACTTCTCATCAGTGCTCCCACGGGTTTCAGAGCAACAAAAACCGCTCATTTCAAGGGCAAACCAGGCCACATCCAAGGTCTGTATCCATCTCATCCACACTCTAGTAGAGAGAAGAAGTGGTCTAACTCTAAGTGGTTCTCTCATATGACCCTGCCCTGGCTCCTACAACAGCAGACAATCTGTGCACACATGATGGGCCACCAGATCAGGGTGCAGTACTGCACTGTAGTGGCAATTTCATAGCTTGGTCATTCATGTTACACTATTTTCAAAACAAATACCCATATTTTGAGAATGCCTTTAATGTGGGAGCTGGGTTCAGCACCACAACCTTAAAGCAATGATAAAAGAAAATGACTTGAAGTATTATAAGTAGATCTGTAGCAATTTGATGCACACCGAAATGAATGCCTAAAGAATGTTTTCATATTGGATGTATTTGAATTCTTGATTGCTTATGAAATGTGTAATTGTCAACCTGGAATTAAACATATAAACATTACTGTGTAGCTACCATCTAATCATTCTGGACTCAGTGCTCAGCATTCTCAGGTTTAAAAGAAAATGTAATTTCCTGTAATTTCCATGTGTATTCTCTGGTAATGTTCGAAAGATGAACGGTTTATAGTTGCTGTGTGACGGGATGCTGCAATTAAGAGAAGTTTAGAGTTTGAGTCATTCTATAACTCAAGTCAGGACAGGTTGTGACTATCTTGCTTAACAGTGATCCGCAAAATCACTTGACTCATACTCTTTATAAACACCATTTCACAACATACTGAGTGAAGGGTAAAACCAGCTCATCTTTGATCCACATCACCCCTGAAACAAGTCCCTCTTCCCCAAGGGATTGCTGTGGGAGGTGTGTGTGTAGATCCGGTCTGAAGGGCGCTTGCTCTGTGCCTTCCGATGCACCTCCTTAGACAAAGCAGAATGGGTCTTTTGTTTACCTCCTACATGCTCCACATACTTGAAATGTCAGAGAAACAGTACAGGCAAGCAGTACAAATTCAATCATTCTTCGCTAACACTTGTCAACCAAGTCTTTCCACAAGACCAAGGCAACTATCCATCAGATTATAGCTAAACCAAAGATATAGGGAGATATTCCACCTACAAGAATATCTGTGGCCACTTCCAAGGGGCGATGTAGAGTGCTAAAACTGAGCCAAAGAGTAACAGCAGTCAGTGGGACTTTTTCATAAAATAAGCTCTCTAATTTCTAATTATTTCTCTTTTACTGTGCATTAGTAAAAATGACCAGACACTGGTTAAGAAGATACTTAGATGCTGAGATTATTGGAATCTGTAACCATTTAGGGGGGAAAAATAGCTTTTTTTTCCCTCTGGTTATAGTCAACATGACCTCAATGCTAGTGGAAATCTTTCTGAAAGTGTCAATTTTACAACCATCGGTTTCACGCCGGCTTATGATTATGTCTTAATTATAAATATTGGGCTGTGTATTGGGCAGTTATCATTTTAGAGCATTTTTAGCCCCACTGCCTGGCATGTACTCTGCTTGTATTCTGCTGTTCGACAGTTACTCGGCACTGCCCCCGATGTCCAAGAGACTGTCCTGCACCCTTTTTATTCCTGTCTCACAGCAGTCAATGGCCATGGTTAGGCTTTCTCTCTCCATAAGCTTTGACTAAACTGATTTTGTTCAAGCGTCTGCACCCATAAGGAAGCATTCATTTTGCAAATTACTGAAAATATTACTCAGATCCAAAAGGTAAACCAAGGTACTTTAACTGAATTTATTGGCATTTTAATTTTAAATACAATGTAACAAAATTTAGAAAGTCTAAAGTATACCAATACAATTAGTTTTTTTGTTGCTGTTGTTGGGATTTTTCTCTCTCTCTCTCTCTTTTTTTTTTTTTGGTGGTAAAACTATTTACAAAAGTCATATTCAAATTTGATAAAAACTGTACAGTCATCTGTCCACAGGGGGTCAGGACAACATGAGGGTCAGATAAGTAGTGAGGCAAGTGGGGTGTGTATTCACAAAGGTATGTAACCCTGGGGATACTGAACAATGAGGTTGTTGGCAACATCAGTGAAGATAACACATCAAAACATCTTCTCTTCATACACCATGTTCCATAGGTGGCTTCCCAATGCAAAAGAAACAAACGAACAAAACAACCAAATGTGGGACCCCAACTGTGGAAATCATTGACCACGTCATTTCCTCATGTTTTGTGTATAAAACTAAAAATTGGGAAAGAAACACAACCAAAATAATCTTTGGAATCCATAGTCGTTTGTGCAGGCTCGCTCTGTCATACATCTTGGGTGTTTCCTTCCAGAGACCTTAGGCCTTCTTCATTTTGCCCGTATGGGAGCTGCCGTTCTCGTGGTGAACAGAGCCGTTGCTGGTACCATTGCTGGCACCATGGTTGTGACCATTACTGGTGCCATTCTCTTGGTGCTTGCCATTGGTGTACACCGCAGTGCCATTCAGGCTGGGCTTAGTGGCCTGCTTTGGCAACCGCTTACCCTTAATGTAAGCCTGGACCCAGAAATTGGAGAAGAGCACGAAGAAGAAGGTTCCATACATCCAGATGAGGTGGATGATGATTGGGAACTGGTAGTCGCAGCTGTCCAGGAAATAATACTGGGTGGCGTGAAGAGACACTAAGACAAACTGGATCTGTGGGTGGAAATCAGGAAGTGATATAAATCAGTCAACATCCATTTTAGTTTCACAGAATCTGCTGATATGTACAAGTTCTCACATACAGTGCAAGGCTGTGCATACTGTGGACAGGGCTCAACATACATACATTGAACATACTTTGCAGATGTGCCATCAGACAGGATGAAGTTTTAAGCCACAAAATTCTCAGTACTGATAAATTAGTGACATAGGAAGCTGCGCAAGGCTAAACCTACCAGCTGAATAGCAGTCATGTATTTCTTCCACCAGAGGAACTTCTGGAAGCGTGGTCCAGCAGCAGCAAGGCCATAGTAAAAGTACATGATGATGTGGACGAAGGAATTCACCATGGCATGGAAAGATCCCATTCCACCTAGGCGGATTACAAACATTAGAGCAACCTTAACCACAGTGTAACTAAAGAACACCTGTCCTTGCAAGGAAACAAGAATGTAAAGGTCGTAGAGGTTAATGGTTGATAATGGAGTTCCTCTGAGCTACTAAGTTACTCCAATAATCTTGGTTAATTATTTTCTCAAGACTGAACATAATTCAGTGTCTTCACAGCGTTCCCCTGAAGAGCCCAAGAACAAGAGGAAAAGGGAAACAATGGGGAAAAGCAATGTTGCAACTGACAGTATCTTTGAAATTCAATGTTTTGGTCATGACATACAGTACAAGATAGGCCTATGCAAGATGAAATATTACCTCATTATTTTATCAACTGTATTCTACACTTTCCAGGAGCTTATTTCCTCCCAGGCGAATAATTTTCATAGAACTCTGTGGCAATTTAAGATGTAGTTTATGTCAACTTACCAGGAGCATAGCCAACTCCCCACCACCAAGTCCAAGGCATGATGGAGTGGTGGAAGATGTGCAGGAAGGTGATCTGACTGTGCTTCTTCCTCAACACAAAGAAGATCTGACCCAGAAAGAAGGTATTTTTCTTTTTAATAAAGGCCAAGTTGTCTTAACCAAAAAGGATTAGAGATATACAAACTGTGCACAGAGTCAGCAGTCAAAAACAGACTGTGGTCTTACCGTATCCATTAGCTCAATAATTTTAGAGAACCAGAACAGCCAAGCCACGCGGACCATCTAGTGATGACCATACAGAAAAAAAAGGAAGTCAGTATGTATGATGTAACTTAACATTTGTGGGGCCATTTAGAGAATCATTTAATTTCAGTCAGGAGTTTCATGTGGTGGGAGTGTGCAGAGAAACTTACTCGAAGAGCCTGAGGGCTGTCAGAGGTATCAACTGCATCACATCGCCAGGTATATGTTGAGGCCCAGCCAGACATGATGAACTAAATAACAAAGAACTTAGTTAGCAGATAGCAATCACTTTTAAGGACAAGAAAATGCCAACACTAATTCTCTGATCCAGTCAAAATAGCACAATAACTAAAATAACTAAAAGTACTGTATGTAAATCTCCAAAGGAGACTGCACTGAAATCGGAAACTACAATAATTGCATCTTTCAGTGATGAATACTTTAATTCTGGCTTTGTACCTCGTAGACGATGAATGTTGACAATGCCACTAGGGAAAAGTTGTAGACAATCATGGCTTCCTTTAGCTGGAAGGGCTTGCGATTAGCCATTATGCAAGGCCCAAGGTACAGTACAAAGAAAAGGTAGAACAGTAATATTGCTGTCATAGGAACAGGACTCTGCATCAGTGGGTAGTCGTGCAGTCGTGGGTCTAAAAAAAACAAGTTGGGAAAAGAACATTCTCGATAAATGACAAAAAGAACCAAGAAGGAACAAGTAAGCTTTTTGTATTTAATCATATATATCAGTTGTCATGTCACCTACCAAGTCCTGCCAAGAGGTAGTCATAGATATCCATGACATGTGAAGTCAGTTCCCGAAGCATTTTTACCCTTTGATATTGTCAGCCAATTACCTGTGGAAAAACCAACATGGAAACAAGCTCGCCATAAGTTTAATCCAGCCTAACCCACATACAGAACTGTTTCCACTACTCCCATAACAATTTCAAAACAGTAATTAAAAAAAGGGAAACACCGCTCAATTCAAGAAATTACAATAAACATCATTTGGCCTTGGATGGTCTAATTAATATGTCCAAAACAAGGACCTTGTGTTGGAGTTGTGATCCATGGCTCCAATGACAAAATAAAATGGATTTTTTTTGGACATGCACTCACTTCGTCATCCGGATGACATTTGTCTGTTATAGTCTTAGTGAATATGGAGAGGAAACTTCAAATGTACCATTCCTCCTTTAATATTTTTCTCTATATTCATTTTTTGTGGAACCTCATTTTTGCATGACATCATGGACGGCAGGCTGGGTGGGCAAGCCTTCACATTTATGGCTCATCAAAATAATCGTCTACTTTGTCTGAGCCAGTGAACTGTCCTTGGACATTATACTCAAATTCAGCAGCATTCCCCTTTAATATGTACAAATCAGAGAAATAGGTCTCACGACAATTAAATCATTTCATTTGTGGCTTGAGTCTTCCTAGTAATCACCAGTGACCAATAAATGCCTTCACGGAAGAGCATTTTTTGACATTTCCTGATTCAGCAGGAGCCAAATGTAATTACTGAGTAACACAGGATTGCATGGGTAAGAGACAAAGTAGCTCATCCCTGACCAAACAAACACTCCCAACAAAATCCCAGGATGCTTTGCCGTAGCTCCAGCCACTCATCAGACATGGCCTGACACTGGAGGGGTGGTGCTACAGGGAACTGGGAGGGCATCCCTCATCACACAGAGGCGGCACTCCACTGCCTCAGTTTGGGACTGCCAAGAACAGGAGCCAAGCCAAAAGTCAGAACAACTGCAAGACATTAATATCCTTTCTACTAACCCCAGATGAACCCAACAGAGAGCAAAAAGGCAGATCAAAAAGGGATGTTCCTCTTCTTTGAACTGGGAAACTTGACAAACATATTTCAACGTACAGACCCTGACATACATGAAATTAAACCAAAACAAAAGCCAAAGCTCCTTCTAGCTAAGTGGCAATCATATTTACTGGAAGACTGAACAGTGCAAGATTCATCAATGTGTAATATTCCATCCACAGAAAGAGCCAGGAGGTATGTACAATAATTTATTGTCACGTTTTACAGGCAGGGTATTTGAAGAAGTTTCACCATATCAGATCTCAACTTTGTAAAGCGTAGCCACAATAGGACATGCAGGGTGTGGTCTCCTCTCACCACGCTGACCAAGAAGGGGCTATTGTTCAATGTGCAATCGACAATACTCATTTTTTCACTGCCCAAGAACTAAAGAACAACCCTCCCTAAGCCAACATAATTAAAAGTCAATAATGCCAATCCTGGAATGTGGGGCAGGAGTCAAGGTAGGTAGGTGCTGTTGAGAAAGTGGCAGTAAGTACAGAACAAAATGTTTCCATAAAGAAGACACTGTAGCAAAGTCCAAATGGATAAACAACAATGCATTTTAAAATCAATTTTACTCGATACAAGCAAAATCTGTTCTTCTGTTAACAATTAGAATTCAACATAATGGCATTTTCACAAGCAAAGCTGTCCGTTAGCAGAAGATTTCAAACTATACTGTTACCTAGAGACTGTAGGAAATCAGATATGGGATAATCGCCTGGAGGAAGGGAGAGTGGCAGCTTTCATGATCATTAACACGATTCAATATTTCAGCTTAACCACTTAAATGCAAAGTTCAAGCCATGGAATTTCACAGATTTTCCTGCCATCGTAGTCATTAGAGAATCCCTTACTTGTGTTAAATATTAGTGACACCTTCCTGATAAAGCCCCTTTTGCACAATCCACATCAATTGCCTCAAAGCCTAAAAATCCTTTGCTGATGAATTTAATCAGGGAAATCAATAAGACAATGGCCTGCCTTTTTCCTAGCTTAACCTCATCAGTGTACAGTACACCAAGAAAAGATTAAGTGTTCCTAACATTTTGTAAATTCAGTGTAAACTTAAGTCAAAACTGATGCCTAAAGGCAGACTGAACACAGAACAGATTATATCTCACAAACCAGACATTCCTCCTCTTTGCAGAGATCACGTTCAGTTGTGACACCTAAGGATTTTAAAAGAGCATACCATAGGGCTGTGTCAACCCCAACACATGCCTGGTTAACCTTCCTGTTAAGATTCCTTGCGATGAGACCAGCATTCCAAACCAGTGTGTAAATATGCCTGCCACACCTACTCAATCGATTTAATACACATTTGTATCAATTTTCTTCTGGTTATATACAGGCAGACAGCCAATACAGGCCTGAGTGTTGCACTAATCGTGTGAATGAGCATGTCATTTCCACGGCAGACAAGGCATTTCAGTCAACTCTTACACAAATGGCTGTGGTTCTTTCTGAACCGATGATGGAGCGTTATTGGCAGGTGTGCCTCACATTTCAACATGAGAGCAATCATGTCTGTGGTGAGAGCAAACATCAAGGTGCAGAGTCTGATACCAAACACGTCTGTCTTGTTCTGAGGAAAAATGCTGAAGAGTTAAGTTGACCATACAAGAATTAGGAAAGTAATTAACAAGGCTGGAAGTGTCAGTCTGCTGTCACACAGTGACACAATTATCTGTTTTTGTTAGAGCCTTGTTGATGCCAAATAAGCTTCAATTGGAGGTATTACCTGTGTTGTAGAGTTAAGTGGGCCAAAATCCTCCCTAAATCTCAAATTATGTTTTGTCAGACTGTTGATATTTCTGTACATGAGCAGGTCTACCAAGGCAAAAAGCATCAGATTTTAGTTTCTGGAGCTGCTTAATTGACTGGGTAATAAATGTTGAAGGTATCGTAATAGGGGCCAGGGTGATTATCTGTGATGTTAGTCCCACTATGAATTTTATCTCAATGTGGGTTTAAAATGCCGAACATTCTGAGAATGCAGATTAATCTTCCAATGTTGCTCATGCTCACAAATCTAGATCAACTGACAAGTGCAACATGTGAATCACTTAAGGGTGAATTTTCCTTTAAAGAGAACACTGTCCACTAAAAAAAAGAAACCAAAAAAGTGTGAGTGTCCAAGTCAGGAGGATAGTCTTGTGACCAAAACAAACCTACCAAGAAAGGAAACAATATTTCTACACCCCAAGTCACCAAGGAGATAACAGATGCAGGAAAAGTGAAGATTAAGCCCATTCTATTCCAGCTAGGTGAAACCAGAAAACTTGCTATGGACTCCCCAAACTGTCTTACAAGTACAACAAACAGATAAAGGTTTACCACCGACTTCAGAGTACAATCCTCTTGTGTTCCCGTTATCACTCCAAGCTCAAACATATGATGTCACATAACTGCCTCTAATCTCCACCCGTTAACGGCTTAAGTGTTATTGCCTCAAATTTCATACCAGTAGCACACAGATGTCCTTGAGAGACTTTGTCATTTGCGCAGTGACATTGTGCAAAGTAAGCAATACTAGTAGTAGTTCCACAAGTAGTAGTTCCTTCTCATTACCATGAGAAAGGTCAAAAGTGTCATTGTGCCGTCTTCATTTCCATGAAGCAGTATTACCATAGACACATGACCACTTCAGCTCCGTGTTACCATGAAACTACTTCAACCCCTGCTCAGGACAAATTTACATCAAGTTATAGGGCTACACTCTTTGTGTCCTTCAGACAGTAGTCTATTCTTGTGAAAAACTTTTAAAAAAATGAAAATACACTGATGTTTTAGTGTTTGTACAGCTGATTGACAGAACTGACTGAGCTAACACCTTCCACACCATGTCGGGCTGCCCCTATCCATTCATCTACAGGCAACCATGACAACAAGGTGGCTGGTTTACAACTGCCATGGAGATATAGTACAGTGGAAAGGAAGGAGGAACATTTGCTGTGAGAGCTGTGTCAATGAATCATAGGGATGGAAAGAAGGAGCTCACGAGGTAGAGTTAATGATGAACAAACTGGAGAGATGACAAAAAAAAATCCACAGGGAGAGAACAGCAGTCAGGATCCCATTAGTCAAACACACAGAAAAGCACGAGTAACTAAAAGGACTGCCAGGTGGACACTTAAGACAACCAGGGATTTTCTGTCAAACACCACTAGCTTTTTAGAAAAGAACAGACACCTTCCCTGAGTAAGAGAAGTTGAAACCAACGAACCGGTGACTGAAAAGATCCAACAAGTGGGCCACCTCGAGACCCAAGTTAGTTTTCCCAAAGTTTTTCCCTCTATAAAACCCTGAACAACTTACCTTGTTGTGACTAGATTTTTCCCCTTCAAATCGACAAGTCGACTCCTGTTTCACAGCGGGGCAAAGCCTCTTTGTAAACTGAAAAGGCCTGGGCAGCAGCAGCAAAGAGAAAAACACAGCGAGGGGAGAGAGAGGGAGAGAGAGAGAGAGAGAGAGAGAGATGGGGAAAGGGAATGAGAGAGTAAACTGACAAAGTGTGACTGGTACAGCAGTCCTCCAAGTCCCCACCCTCCCTGACTCACACTGTGGATGAATAACTAGCTCAGAGAAAGAGAGGGAGGGAGAAAGGTTGAGCAAAAGAGAGAGAGAGAGAGAGAGAGAGAGAGAGAGAGAGAGGGGGCTGTGTTTGAGCGAGCGCCCGCGGGTGCAAGCAGGGTCAGAGTGAGCAAGGGAGAGAGCTGACCCTCTTTTAAACCTTTTTTGCACTGCATAAAAAAAAGCATGCACACACAAAGATGCAAGGTGACTGACCACTTGGTGACCGACACCCTAATCCCGATGAGTTTTCCCCTTTCTCCCTCCCCCAATCTCAATGAAAAGCACACATGCATACACACGACCATGGACTTGGCCTGTAGGTTCCTCTCAGGGGCGGGCTGATAATATTATTCACAGGCAGCAGGCGAGAAATCAGTGGCGACTCTGTTATCATGAAGGGGGCCATTGTTACGCCTCTACCGGCTCTCTGCCCGGCCAACACCCATAAAGCAAAGCTAGCATCCATTTCTCTCTCTGTCTAGGAGACACAATCGATGTTATGACTAAAATGCCACAAACAAGTCGAGGAGTATCTGCGAGTTATGAGTTTATTTTAAACAGCCAAATGTTTCCTTTAACCTGTTGAGAGAGAGCCAGAAGGGTGGAGTTTTCATTCAGACAGTTCAGCCAAAACGACAAGCCAGAAAAGTACCCTCAAAAGCCTTTCCAATGCGTTCTGTTTTTTTAAAAACTTGCTAGGCCTTTAATTGTCCAACTGGCAGCAGCATGTCTAAGATTAAAATTATGCAATCTTGAACTGTCCAACAGGCACCTAAGCAGACTGTTTAAAAATCTAATATTTGACCCACATCTGCAAAACTGTCACCTCACAAGATCGAAAGCCAGCTAAGAAACATAACAGTTCACTGTCAACCAAAAATGAACACATGGGTAACAAATGATACGAGTGTATCAAATAATACTATAACCGTATTTGAAAGCAATCAAATACACTTAAGCCAAGGATCTAAAAAGAATCATAAACCATTCTTAAGCTTGATGTTTACACAAGGCTGGGTGCTAAAGCTAATGGCAGACAGCCATGACTGCTACAACAAGAAGGCAGTGACTCACATGAAAATGCTTAAGATTCTTTGGAGTACACTGTGCAAGAAGATTTCCCTCTCTCTCGAATACGAAATCATTTACTCTCATCTCACTGCCACACCCAGCTGCCCAACTGGGAACAAAACTGTCATAGAAAGTTGTCTTCGCTAACGAGGACCACTTGGTCATTTGGTGGCGGGGGTACTGTCACGACATTGAACAATATATAGTGAAACCTTGTCCCATTCATTTATTTCTTCTTATTTACAAGCATGACTAGTTATTGGTGTTGTTTGAGCAAAAATAAACAATGTTTACTAGAATGCCAAATTTCCAATATTAAAATAATGTAATCTTCAATCTGTGACCAATAATAAATACATACTGAACTTCAGTCTATCACAGACAGTCACTGCCATTAAAATTATTTTCCTATGATTTAAACACAGATGAGTTTTTGACTGGTGTCCCAACTTGGCTCTTAACTTTTGGCACACTTATTTTGATGCAGCAACAGCAATCATTTCGCCGGTGATTTTGTCATTGTAAATAATCTCTTCATTGTCGCACTGTAT